>CANXYC012470991.1:0-18356 GCA_948193065.1 Aleurites moluccanus | reverse complement strand
AGTGGATTTATGGGACCCCTACTAGGGAGGGATGTTATATTCCCGAGTGCACTTTATAATAGTGCCTGAGTACTGAATTACAGAAATAACCCAATCATGTTATATCATATGTATGTTGACTTGTACACTGGATACTTATATAGATATGTATCTGGATACTTACATGGATATTTACATGGTTACTTACACAGATACTTGTATCACCATTTATTTGTTATCTTATATGATTCTACAGGCCATATATGAGCAACCATGGTATTATGAACATCTACTGCATTTTTATACATATGGATTAACTGAGTATTTTTCTACTCACCCCCCTTAGTGGTTATTATTTTTCAGGTCTGCAGTGAGGCTCAAATTCCATTGGCATCTTCTATCTCCGCCTTGGAATTGATCTACTAGTGACATGTAATACTTGAGTCTTAAAGAGAATGTAAATATTTATATATCAATAGAGTTTCCATGGTACTATAATCTAAGGAGTGGCATGTATATGTATGTGATTGTATATCTATGGTTTTGCATATATATATATATTATGCTATGTATGGATATAGTTTGATATACAAATATATATATTGAGTTGTTATTGGAGATCCAGATGGATCATTGGTGATAAAGATATGAGTGTTGATGATAAAGCATATTGGAAGTGTTTATTGCATGTTTACAGCAGGGCATAGTCATATTTTAGAGGAAATACTGTCGAAATTTCAGCAGCATTATTAAGCTATTTAAGCTTATTATATGTATTGTATGTCATGTCATTTAGATAATTGGGTTCTTCGTGGTACTGGTAGCTTAGGCAGCACCCATACCCTAGGATCGTCGCGGCTCCCAGGTTGGGTCGTGACAGATATGAAATACAAATGATGTGAATAAGTTAATGAAGTAAATATTATAGAAGTGTTATGAATGTTAAAATGTAATTTTTGACTTGGTATGTATATATAGAATTATTTTATATATGACTATGAGAACTGTGAAGTTGAAGTTATATGAATGGTGAAAATATTGGGAGTATAGTTTTTATGCATGTAGTATAATATGACAAATATGTCATGGTATTAGATTGAAAATACATGGAAAACCCTGACAAAATTTCTATAAAACTAATAATTATCAAGTAGAATAAAAAATAAATGAATGGTTTCAAGTATGAATGATTATAATTGGCATGTTAATGGGTTCTACGGATATCTGGTGACTTTAAGTTTACCCATGTCGTAAGACCTTCACGGCCCAAAAGTGGGTCATGACATTAAGAAACAGAAAAATATAAAGTTTTTAGAACCCGTAGTAAGTCTAACTATTCGTTAAATGATAAAATAACAATATGACAGTTGTAACTATCATAAAATAAGACTAAGAGTATTGCTATCAACTCAATAATATCAATTATCATTAATGAATTCATACTTAATAGAACAACAATAAAATCAAGGAAGTTCCTCCAAACTCAACAATCTTAAACTAAAAAATAGAAAATGAAAGAAATAGTATGGAGCTTTAAAATTTATATTACAAAATGAATTTGAAAATAAGTAAATATAAAATAGAATATTTTCACTTGACGATGAAAGGCAGGAAGACTCGATAAAGATCCAACTCCTTACACTCACCTGTAAACCGAAGGAAAAAATTAAACAAGGGTGAGTGTTTATAAATAAACTATATAGGATTTAAAAGTCTCTTGGCAACCAAGATGGATGTGAATTGGTTGTCTTTAAAAAATTAACAATAAATAAAAATTAAGAAGGAAAAGAAAGAAGAAATAATCAACACAATGATATATAGTGGTTCGGCCAAAAATAAGTCTACGTCCACTTCTCAAGTTCACACTTGAGTATTTCACTAACTTTGATCTTTTTCAAGGGTGCAAGATCAAACTTTAAGTGTTTTAGCTCACACTAAATTTTACAATGTGTTATTATAATCAAGGCTCATACTAAACTCAAAAAAATTATAAAGAGAAGAGAAAGAATTAACCCTTTAATTTTTACCTAACTCTCAAAAATTGATTCCTTTACAACAACCTTGAAAAATGGCAATTAATTTGCTTTACAAAATTGAAAACTCAAAAATAAGTTCAAGAAGACTTAAATGCTCAATAGTATGAATTAATACAAGAATAGAGATTGTTCAATACCTGTTAACTTCATACAAACTCATATTAATAGTTTTCAGCCAAATAGAATCGTTTGAGTGCATTAAATGTGCAAAATTCCGTACTTCAACGGTTATATTTTTGTCAGAATTCGAACTATAATGGCGACTACATAAGAAGTAGCGGCCGCTACTTATCCTAGAGTGAAGAACTTCACGGCTGTAATTGACTTGTAGTGATTGTGACTTCAACAAGTAGTGGGCGTGACTTAACATGTAGTGGCTGTGACTTTTTGTCCTATTTCTCTAAAAGGCTACTATCTCTTTGAGCTCAATCAATAGCGGGCGCTACTGCTCTGCTCTCTTGGACAATTGAGCTTCTAGAATCCATAATCATAATAGGGACATATTTGTAGCGGCTGCTACTTAACTTCACCACATATGTAGTGGCGGGAATATAAAGTAGTAGTGGGCACTACTTATTTCATTCCCCAAACTTAAGCTATTGGACCTTCTGAATTTATCAATAACTGCTGCGATTGCTCAATAGTGGGTGCTACTTAACATATAGCGGGGGATACTTAATGTATAGTAGGGGCTACTTAATTTGTAGTGGGGCTACTTAATTATTAGTGGGTGCTACATACCATATTTCTGCTATCACGACCCGCTCTTAAGTCGCGACGGTCCTAGGGTGTGGGAGATGCCAGAGGCGACCGACACCCGTAGAACTTATCATCACATCTATACAATCTCATACTATACATATCATTAGATAGTCATATACTCACATAAGCACTACTCATTTTGTTACTCTGTCATTCATTTTTTTACCTTCTGTAATTACCATAATCATATACACATATACATTTATACTCCAAAATTATATCATACACTTATATATACAATCTGTCTATACCATTATACAATACACATAGAGCATCTAATATATATACAAAATAATACAGTGTTAAATAATTACACTGTCTATGTTAGACTGTTATATTCCTTGGAGGAACAAAAGTCAGGAATTTGCCTCCTACTCAACACCTAGAAAGGGGAAACAATGAGAGG
This sequence comes from Aleurites moluccanus, assembly GCA_948193065.1. Taxonomy (NCBI): domain Eukaryota; kingdom Viridiplantae; phylum Streptophyta; class Magnoliopsida; order Malpighiales; family Euphorbiaceae; genus Aleurites; species Aleurites moluccanus. The sequence continues at coordinate 15,173 of CANXYC012470991.1, read as the reverse complement.
GTGAGTATAAAAGATAATCAGTAAATCTAATATGCATCGACCAATAAATAGATAATGGAATATCAATAAACAATAGACAGATGAAATAAATAAATCAATCTGCTCAAAATCTCTGGATACAGAATCAAGTATGGAATATGACTGTAAGTCAACAATCACATCAATGGATAATATATCACATGGATAAGATGGATAATGATAGATATAGAGCCATGAAATGCATAGAATATGTGTCAAGCACATAATCAATCTTATATCAATGAATATAAGACGAATCAGGTCTTATGACTAGGACTGATAACCCTTCCCAGCTAGGGCATAACAATATATTATGCACAATGCCGACAGTATGTACTCACTACCCTGTCGGGGCGGCAGCTCTGTCAAATCACATCGAAATTAATAGAAACAAGAAACACATCAATAGAAACCATTTCAAAATAATGACATCACCAAGTATCAATAACTCATCATGAATCAATTCAATGAGTAATAGAATCAATGGAATATCAATAACAATTGATTATACAATGACCAAAGGTTTGGCAACCAATAATGGAATAAAACATAAGTTGGTCATTTATGGACAAAAAGTTGACACAATTGGCATACCATTATCGTTGGTGATGATGGCATTCAAATGGTTGGCCTATGAATTTTTGAGCTAGGCATTTTATCGAACACTGCAACAATAAAATGACATTTTGGCAAGGTTTTAGTGTAACATTGATATTGCCCCAAATATCAACAACAACATAAATTATAGGCAATTCTATAGGTATTATAAACACAACAATAAACAACATTAAATGGATCAAATTGGCTTGGAAAACCCATAGGAAAAACAAACAAACCAAGGCAAAAAATGGCCAATTAGGGTTCAGCCAAACATGGCATTTTGGAGCAAGTTTCCAATTGACATTTTAAAACTTTAGGCATGATATTTCATGCATAAAAGACTCACCTAACACTTCAAATTAGCTAGAAAAATTTTTCTGCCACCAATTCCTTTAATTTCCTCAAAGTAGGCAAAATGTGCAATTTTCTTCAATTGAATTTTCTACAACAAATCAACCATAAAATACTTATCAATTAACGTCCAATTTATTTATTCTACACTCAATTTACTTATACTAATCTAATTGCAATAAGCCATCTCATACAACTTAGGTTTAGGGTTTGAAAATTGGACAAAAATGCTATATGCATCAATTGATGCAATTAAACACATTACCCAATCTAACTAACATCTAATAAACCTAAATCAACCATAAAATCAAACAAAGCAAAAATTTACCTCAATTTGGTGAAATGGCCAAAAATTTCAAGTGCTTTATTTCTTGAAATTTCTTGATTTCCATTGCTGTAAATGGATGGAGGATGAAGAATATGTGATTTATTTCAAGTTCCCATGGTTTTTCCTTAACAAAATTAAACAAAAATCAATGGAAATGGAAGGAGAAATTTTCGGACAAGGAAGAGAAGAAGAATGGCAAAAAAATTTCTAACTGTGGCTTATATAGTAAGTTATATTTGATAAATTTTACTTTGGTCCTTAAACTTTCCTTAAATTGTGCTTTTGCACATTTCCTTCTGTAATTTATTTTGACGATTCCATCGGGATTTGGTTTTCAAAGTGAACATTCAAACATCTTATTTTTATTTATACTTTATAATAAAAATAGTTTCAGAGCCGTTCTGAAACTCAGACAGTCCAAATTCCACTATACCGCTAAAGTTCCATTTATTTATGATTTTGCCATCGCTTACTTTTTCAGTGTTCCTAAATATTTTTAACCTCTTTATTTTTACTGTATTTACACATGCATATACATAATCATTTAACCTCCAGTCAAAATCAGAAATTCATCTGTCGACTGGATTGCTATTTTTGCGACAGCGATATCAACACTGACAATTTTCGAAAAAAATTTTCATTTTTTCTCTAGCTGAGTTTCTAAATTTATCTTTAGTCATTTCGATAATTTCAAACCACATACTGAGAAATTAAATCATAAAATCATGGTAGGATTTTCTAGGGTATTACATTCTACCCTCCTTCAAATAAATTCGTCCTCAAATTTAAAATTCATATATACATCAATGTTGAAACAGGAATGGATACTTATCCTTCATATCCTACTCTCTTTCCCATGTGCCCTCTTCCATCAACTAATTCCTCCATAACACTTTAACCATTGGGATTTCTTTGTTTCTCAGTTGCCTGACTTGTCTATCTACAATCTCTACAGGTAACTCCTCAAATGACAAGTCCTCGTTAACCCCAATATCTTATACCTCCAATACATGCGATGGATTAGATACATATTTTCTCAGCATAGAAATATGGAACATCGGATGAACATGGCTCAAATTAGGTGGAAGAGCCAATCTATAGGCCATATTGCCAATCTTATTAAATACTCAAATTGACTTACAAATCTTGGTGACAACTTTCCTTTCTTCCCAAATCTCATAACAACTCTCATTGGTGAGATTTTAAGAAAAACATGGTTACCAACTGCAAAATGCACATCCTTCCGCTTTGGATCAACATAACTCTTTTGTCTGCTGAAAGTGGTCTTCATCTAATATCTAATGTTAGACACATTTTCCATCGTCTCCTTAATCAACTCTGGTCCCTCTAACTGTTTCTCGCCTGGTTCCACCTAACATACTAGGGATCTGCATTTCCTACCATAAAGTGCTTCATAAGGAGCCATTCCGATAGAAGGATAGTAACTGTTGTTGTAGGAGAACTCAATCAGCGACAAATACTGATTCTAGTTACCTTTAAAATCTAGAATACATAATCTTAACATATCCTCCAAAGTCTGGATATTCCTCTTTGATTGTCCATCAGTCTGTGGATGGAAAGCTGTACTGAACCGTAACTGAGTACCCATAGCTTCCTCGAACTTTTGCCAAAATTGAGAGGTAAACTACGTACCCCTATCTGATATAATCATCAGTGGCACTCCATGAAGCCGCACAATCTTGTCAACATACAACTATGCATACTGAGCTACAGATTAATTAGTCTTCACTTCCAGGAAATGAGCAGACTTCGTCAATCAATCAATAATAACACATATGGAGTCATAACCCCGTGTAGTCCTCGGTAAACCGACTACAAAATCTATAGTAATTTGCTTCCATTTTCACTCTGGCAACTCAATCTCCTGAAGTAAGCCAGACGACTTCTGATGCTCAAACTTAACCTGCTAGCAGGCTAAGCATGTAGAAACAAACCGAGCTATATCCCTCTTCATATCAGACCACCAATACATATCTCTCAGATCATAGTACATCTTGGTAACTCCTGGATGTACACTATATGATGAATAGTGAGCCACTCTCATAATCTGATATAGTAGGCCATCAATGTCGGGTACACATATCCACTTCCCACAATTCAATACATCATTCTCTATTGTGAACTCTGCTGCCTTACCATTCAAAACATCACTCTTCAGCTTCAATAGATATGGATCCCTATCCTGTGTGTAATACACTCAGAAGTTATAACTATAATGCATGAATTTATTCTCAGTATGTGGTCCTTTAATCTTGAAATGGTGGGAAATAATTTTAGAGACACGGTTAGAAAGCAAACTTGAAACTTTTTCGGAAAGCGACGGTGTCGGGAACACTGCCAAGAAATGAGCAGTCCGATCAATAGAAGAATTTTTGAAGTTGACTTGGGGTAAAAGATGACCATAATTTATGTGTAATTTTGATAAAAAGAAAGAAGTAAAAATCATTTAGAAACACTGAAAAGTAAGTAATGGCATTTTTGTAAATAAAAGGAAATTCAAGGTGAATAGTGAAAAGTGGTCGGTCAGGGTTACAGAATGACTCCAGATCCATTTTTATAAATAAGTATAAATTAAAATAAGCCTATTGACTCCCCGTTCTAATATCTAAATCCTAACAGAATTGTCAGAATAAATTACAGAAGATTTAAGGATCAAAGTGTAAAGGATGAAAGTATGAGGGTTTAGTTGTAATTAACCATTTGATTTTTCTTTAAGAATTTGCCTTAGCCATTTCAGTGCTCCATTTCTTCTTCTCCCATTAGCATTGCCGAAACCATTTTCATTCTTCTTCATCTTCATTTCTTCTTATTCCATATAGAAATCTTAAGGAAATTTGTAGTAAAATAACAAATCAAGGAAGTTAAATCCATTTCTATCATTAATTTGAAGGAAGGAGCAAAGGATTGGGAGGAAAAACTCATAAAGCATTTCGGCCATCTTGGAGGTTTGAGGTAAGAAAGTTTATTTGTTTAGTTTGATTGATGATTTAGATATTATTTAGGTTTAATTGAATGGGTATGATAGTTAATTGCATTAGTTTATCCAAATTTGATGAAATCCCTAATTTGAATGGTTGAATTTGAAGTTGTAAATGATGAATTGTTGAATTAGTATTAGGTTTTGTTAATTAATGTTAGGAATGGTTAATTGGATGTGTTTAGGTAACTAATTGATGGATAATTTGATGTAGAATTGGAGATTGATCAAGGTTGGTTTTCAAAGTAAGCAAATTTGGGCTATTTGATAGAATTGGTGAATTTGGCTTGTGCATTGGCTATTTAGAGGCTTAGGTGAGTTTACATTACATCATTTATAATGTCTAAATGATTGAATTGTTGTTTGGAAACCATTTGTGGAAATCACCTTATGGCCGAATCATATGCCCTAATTTTGCCTATGATTTTTGCTTATTTTTCCTTTGATATTTATGGCCAATTTGATCTATTTTGATATTGTTTAACCTTGTTTTTTGGATATCTATCTTATTGTTGTAATGTGGTTTGTTGTTGATTTGAATGGGCAAGCCAAATTTGCCACCAAACCTAACCTATTGGCTTGCCATTGTATGCCCATCAAGTGTTCGATGAAATGCCTAGTTCATTTGCCATTGGCCTATTGGTTTGCATGCCATAGGCCTACCAATTGAACGCCATTGTTGCCAGCGACATTGGCATGCCAATTAACCCACCATTTTTGGCCATAAACCAACTTTTGTTTCATGCCTTTCCTTATTGCTAAACTTACTATTATTGATTGTATATTGCATATGGCATTGCCATTGAATATATTGAATACTGTATTGATTGATACAGAACTGATTGTTATTGAATTGACTAAAATCTGGATGCCATTGTTGCTTATGGTATCCCTTGTTATTGACCCTGATATGGTTTGGCAGAACTACCGATTCAACAGGGTAGTGGGGAAATACTGTCGACCTTATGCACATTGTATTATTGATACCCTAGCTAGGAGGGGTTATGGTCCTGGCCATAGGGCTTGATCAGCCTTATGCTCATTGATACTAGAGACCTATATGGTCCATATTGACTGATTGGAGATTGTATGATTTCTTTTCATACAATCCATCTCATTATCTGTCTTTCCATATGTAACCGAGCCTATATGTTATTTCTTTGGCTTCACTGTATCTTAACATCCATACTATATACTGTTATTTCAGGGATTGACACCACTGTTTATTTATGCCTATTATTTATTGTGATGCATGTAAATTCACTGAGTATCATCTATACTCACCCGTTTCATTGTTTACCCATTTTAGGAGAGGAGTAGATTGCATATTCCTGTCTTCTGTCATTCCGGGATATCTGTTATAGTTTATGATGTATAGTTTCTGGATTTCTGTATTATGATTTATTATTATTTTTGGTATTCATTATCTAGCTGTTGCATGGGTATGTACGGGTTAGCTAGGAAATGAACATGTATATGATGATGATATCATTATATTGATGATGCATGATATAATATTGTGATAATTGATGATTACAGCCAATTATAGAATGCATGACAGGTTAATATAATGAATGGTAATTAATTAATAAATGAATAATATATTGAGGTTTATAGATTGTGCATATGATACTAGGGTCTACGGGTGTCGGTCGCCATTGGTATCTCCCGTGCCCTAGGACCATCGCGGTCCGGGAAACCGGGTCATGACACTGTGCCACCTTAATGTCATCAATCTATAGTTGCTTAACCCGAAACTGGGCTATCAGAGCCTAGTTTCGATCTAGGGATCCCAAATCCAACTTTATACCCATATCAACTAACTCTTTCATCTCATGGATCTATGGTCTTCTAACAATCGAGATGTGAGCTAGACTACCCAAATATTTCCAGCTCAGTGCATCAGTTACTATATTAGCTTTGCCCGGATGGTAAATGATCTCACAATCATAATCCTTTAGCAATTCAACCTATCTACGCTGTCGGAGGTTCATATCCTTATGTTGAAGTATATACTGAAAAGTCTTATGATCAGTATATATCTCGCATTTAGACCCATACAAATAATGCCTCTAAAATTTTAGTGCAAACACTACCGCTGCCATCTCTAAATCATGTGTCAGATAATTTCTCTCATGCTTCTTTAACTGTTGAGAAGCATAAGCAATCACTCTCCGAAGCTGCATCAAAACACACCCCAATCCAACTTGGGAAGCATCACAGTACATTGTAAACTTCTCATCCTTCGATGGCAATGCTAACACTAGAGCACTCGTGAGGCAAGTCTTCAAAGTCTGAAAACTGCTCTCACATTCATTAGTCCATAGATATCTCTCCTGTTTCTGAGTTAACTTAGTCAACGAAGCAACAATTCTAGAGAAATCCTTCACAAATCGCCTGTAGTATCCTGTCATACCAAGGAAACTACGGATCTCAGAAATACAGTAGGTTGACGCCAATTTGCAACTGCTTTAACCTTCTGAGGATCTACTATAATACCATCATTACAAATCACATGACTAAGGAAACACACTTTAGTTAGCCAGAACTGGAATTTAGACAATTTAGCATACAATTGATGCTCTCAAAGTGCCTGTAATACAATCCTTATATTCTCTGAGTGCTCCTCCTCACTCTTGGAATAAATAAGGATGTCATGAATGAACACTATGACAAACTTATCCAAGAATGGCTTAAATACTCTATTCATCAGATCCATAAATGTAGCCGGTGCATTAGTCAACCTGACTGGCAACACCAGGAACTCATAATGTCCATATCAGGTCCTGAAGGCAGTCTTAGGTACATCACCCTTCTTAATTCTCAACTGGTGATACCTAGATCTCAAATCAAACTTAGAGAAATAACTGGCACCCTGCAACTGATCAAATAGATCATCAATCCGTGGCAACAAATATCTATTCTTCACTATCACCTTGTTCAGCTGCCTATAATCAATGCACATCCTCAGAGAGTCATCCTTCTTTTTAACAAACAAAACTGCATCACCCCAAGGAGGACTCCTCGGTCTAATAAATCCTCTATCCAATAACTCCTGCAACTGCACCTTTAATTTGATCAATTCTGCTGGTGCCATTCTGTAAGGAGGAATGGATATAGGATTGGTTCCTGAATACACCTCAATCTCAAACTCTATCTCCCTATCTGGGAGCAATTCTGGCAATTCTTTAGGGAAGACATCAGGAAACTCCTAAACTATTAGTATCTAATCAATATCTGTAGAAATCTTCTTCACATCAATCACATAAGCCAGGTATGCTGAGTAACCTTTCCCTATCATCCTGCTAGCCTGGATAGCAGAAACAATACTGATTCCGAATTCCCATCAATCACCTAGGAATTCAAATTTTGGTCGCCCCTCAGGCTAGAATTTAACCCTCTTTCTATAACAATCAATAACTACTCTATGTGTCATTAGCCAATCCATACCAAGTATCATATCAAGCTCTAACACAGGCAGTTCAATCAAATTAGCATGTAGAATGTTATCATCTATTTCAATCATATAAGCAGGATAATAATAATCCACTTTTATACTCTCCCCTATAGGTGTAGCTATCTCTAGAGGCATACTTAATAACTGTCTATCTTTATTTAACTTAGGTGCAAACTAAGGTGAAACAAATGAATGTGTAGCACAAGAATCAAATAAAGCATCAACAATCTCATTTTGTATCAAAATAGTACATGTAACCACATTGCTAGATCCCTGTGCCTCCTAAGTGTTCACTCTAAAAACTCGCTCCTGTCCTCTACTTGTTGGGGCTTGACTGCTACTCGGTGCCTGTCCTCTGCCTCTGCCTTTACCTGAAGCCTCTCTAGCAACATTCTGATTCATCTAAATAGTAGGCTGAGAAACTGTAGCAGATGGCTGCTGATCACCCTACAAAGGACATCTACTAATAAAATGTCCATGCTATCCACATTTCAGGCAGACACCTAACTATCATCGACACTCCCTTCCGTGCCTTCTACTATAAAAATTATAAATAGGCACAATGGGCATCTGTGTAATAGGTCTAGATAAACCCTGAGAATAGGAAGGTGCAGACAACATTAATGGTCCTCTACTCTGTGTCCTCCTCCTCTAACTGCCAAATGGAGGTTTCTGATCAAACCTAGGCACTGGCTCAATCTGTCTAGACTGGGAGCTGCTCTCCCCCCTCCTACCCCGTGATCCAGGTCCTCCATTCCTCTTTTGATCCCTCTTATCTCTCTCTGACTTGTATTTCTCTTCCATCTGATTAGCTTTATCAATGATGGTAGTCAGAAATGTGAACTCTGTAACCAGTAGGGCCTTATGCAATGAGGCATGCAAACCCCTCCTAAACCGGCTAATCAAATCTGCCTCAGTTGGAGCAATTCGTGTAGCATACCTACTCAGTTCAATAAACTCCTTAGCATACTCCTCCACTAACCTACTACCCTATTCAAGCTGCTCAAACTATAATCAGGTTCTTGATCTTAACCCCTTCTGTCAGGAACTTATCAATCAGTCCCTGTATGAACTCTGCCTAAGTAGGAGGATGCTCTCCATATAGTCTGGGCTCCCTCCGTCAAGAAAACCGTGTCCAGGTTTTCCCTTTTAGCAATAACCCAACCAACTCAACATCTCTAATATCAGAACAAGGTAGTCTCCTAACTACCATCTCAACCTGCTCAAGGAAATCATTCGGCTCATCACCTCTATCACCTCTAAACTCTGGCAGGTTTAGCTTCATAAAGTCAAACATAAAAACTCCACCCTCATTAATAACTCAGCAGGCTCCCTGCACAACAGGCCCTCCAAGAACCACAGTTGGCTGTATAGGAGCTGGAGTAATAGGTACTGCAGCAGGTGCAACAGAAGGTGGCACTGCTGCTGGCACGGGAGCTGGCAGTACATTTTGTCGTTCCTACATCAAATTTGTTGTTCTTGACGTAAGTCCATCATTCCCCTCATCATCTCTATCCTTCAGGGGTCATCACTCCTCTCTGTCTCCTCTGTAGTCCATCGGGATCTAGACGATCCCTCTAAAACATAAAACTCTCTGACCAGGGACTCATTAGAGGCTACTTCTGCCTCTTTGGTATCCCTATCTCTGTCATCGGACATCTTTATAAACTGTCAAAAAATAAAACATACACTCATCATATTACAGAAACGCAAAATACTCATACATACTTGATGAATACAACAAAAGGCGATATATGAATTCCTATGCTTCATGGTTCACTTAACTCAACCCATACTGTACTTAGTTACTATTCCTATGTATCCTATGCTCTGATATCTGTAACCCAGAGCTTTGATATCTATAACCTATAGCTTTGATATCTATAACTTAGAGCTCTGATACCACCTATGTCATGACCCACTATTGGGCCACGACGGTCCTAGGGTCTGGGAGATGCCAGAGGTGACCGGCACCTATAGAACCCATCATCATATCTATACAATCTCATACTATACATATCATTAGATAGTCATATACTCACATAAGCACTACTCATTCTGTTACCTTCTGTAATTACAATAATCATATACACATATACATTTATACTCCAAAATTATATCATACACTTATATATACAATCTGTCTATACTATTATACAATACCCATAGAGCATCTAGTATGTATACAAAATAATACAGTGTTAAATAATTACACTATTTATGTCAGACTGTAGTATTCCTTGGAGGAACAAAAGCCAGGAATCTGCCTCCTACTCAGCACCTGGAAAGGGGAGAACCTTTCCTATCCCCAGCCATTTCGGGTTAAAGTAGGTATGTAACTCAATGAGAAATTTCCTTAACAATGAGAGGGTGAGTATAAAAGATACTCAGTGAATCTAATATGCATCGACCAATAAATAGATAATGGAATATCAATAAACAATAGGTAGATGAAATAAATGAATCAATCTGCTCAAAATCTCTGGAATACAGAATCAAGTATGGAATATTATTGTAAGTTAACAATCACATCAATGGATAATATATCGCATGGATAAGATGGATAATGACAGATATAAAGCCATGAAACGCATAGAATATGTGTCAATCATATAATCAATCTCATATCAATGAACATAAGACGGATCAGGTCTTATGACTAGGACTGATAACCCTTCCTAGTTAGGGCATAACAATACAATGTGCATAATGCCGATAGTATGTACTCACTACCCTATCAGGGCAGCAACTCTGTCAAATCATATCGGAATCAATAGAAACAAGAAACACATCAATATATACCATTTCACAATAATGGCATCACCAAGTATCAATAACTTATCATCAATCAATTCAATGAGCAATAGAATTAATGGAATATTAATAACAATTGATTATACAATGACCAAAGGTTTGCCAACCAACAATGGGATAAAATATAAGTTGATCATTTACAAACAAAAAGTTGACGTAATTGACATGCCATTGTCGCTGGCGACGATGGCATTCAAATGGTTGGCCTATGGATTTTTGAGCTAGGCATTTTATCAAACACATTGTGTGCAATAATGAAATGACATTTTGGCAAGGTTTTGGTGCAACATTGATATTGCCCCAAATATCAACAACAACATACATTATAGGCAATTCCATAGGCATTATAAACACAATAATAAACAACATTAAATGGATCAAATTGGCATCACCAAGTATCAATAACTCATCAATAATCAATTTAATGAGTAATAGAATCAATGGAATATCAATAACAATTGATTATAAAATGACCAAAGGTTTGGCAACCAACAATGGGATAAAATATAAGTTAGTCATTTATGGACAAAAAGTTGATGCAATTGGCATGCCATTGTCGCTGACGACGATGGCATTCAAATAGTTGGCCTATAGATTTTTGAGCTAGGCATTTTATCGAACACATTGTGTGCAATAATAAAATGACATTTTGGCAAGGTTTTGGTGCAACATTGACATTGTCCCAAATATCAACAACAATATACATTATAGGAAATTCCATAGGCATATAAACACAACAATAAATAACATTAAATGGATCAAATTGGCATCGAAAAGCCATAGGAAAAACAAGCAAAAGCAAGGCCAAAAATGACAAATTAGGGTTCGGCCAAACATGGCATTTTGGTGCAAGTTTCCAATTGACATTTTAACACTTTAGGCATAATATTTGATGCATAAAAGACTCATCTAACACTTCAAATTAGCTAGCAAAATTTGTTTGCCACCAATTCCTTTAATTTCCTCAAAGTAGGCAAAATATGCAATTTTCTTCAATTGAATTTTCTACAACAAATCAACCATAAAATACTTATCAATTAACTTCTAATTTACTTATTCTATACTCAATTTACATATACTAATCCAATTTCAACAAGCCATCTCATACAACTTAGGTTTAGGGTTTGAAAATTGGGCAAAAATACTATATGCATCAATTGATTCAATTAAACACATTACCCAATCTAACTAACATCTAATAAACCTAAATCAACCATAAAATCAAACAAAGCAACAATTTACCTCAATTTGATGAAATGACTGAAAATTTCAAGTGCTTTGTTTCTTGAAATTTCTTGATTTCCATGGTTGCAAATGAATGGAGGATGAAGAATATGTGATTTATTTCAAGTTTCCATATTTTTCTTTAACAAATTGAAGAAAAATCAATGGAAATGGAAGGAGAAATTTTCGGACAAGGAAGAGAAGAAGAATGACCAAAAAATTTCTTAGTGTGGCTTATATAGTAAGTCACATTTGAAAAATTTCACTTTGGTCCTTAAACTTTCCTTAAATTGTGCTTTTGCCACATTTCCTTCTGTAATTTATTCTGACAATTCTGCAGGGATTTGGATTTCAAAATGAATATTCAAACATCTTATTTTTATTTATACTTTATAATAAAAATAGTTTCAGAGCCGTTATGAAACTCAGACAGTTAAAATTCCACTATACCCCTAAAGTTTTATTTATTTACGGTTTTTCCATTGCTTACTTTTTCAGTGTTCCTAAATATTTTTCACCTCTTTATTTTTTATTGTATTTACACATGCATATACATAATTATTTACCTACTAGTAAGAATCAGAAATTCATCTGTCGATTGGACTGCTATTTTTGCGTCAGCGATATCGACACCGATAATTTACGAAAAAGTTTTTCGTTTTCACTCTAACTGAGTTTCTAAAATTATATTTAGTCATTTCGATAATTCAAACCACATACTGAGAACTTAAGTCATAAAATCATGGTAGATTTTTCTAGGGTATTACATCTGCAATTCAAAAAAATGTTCCTTGCATATAAACAAACAAACAAAATTGATTGTTTGTACCCATCAAAATGAACATTTTAAGACTATAAAGGTCTTACAATTTTAATATAACATGCAACATGAATGTTAAATATACAAATACAATATGTCCAATCACCAAGTAGTCACGCCATTCACAAGACAAGAATGTTCAAACAATAAATAATCACACCATCACATAACCACCGCATTTTATATCATTACATAATCATACAATGATGAAATTAGTCTACAACAACCACACTAAATCTCAATTTGGGGAGCCCCTTTTTTTTCTGCCTGACTCTCTGAATCCAAATACTATCTCTTTGTATCTAATCCATAGTGTCATAGCCATTCCTGGTCTTTGTCATATATATTTGATCCAACTAGTAGTAGTGTTAAGTAGGGGTGGAAGCTAAACTGACCGAACCAATTAAATCAAATTAAATCGATCAAACCAAACTTAAATTGATAGTTTCATAATTTATTTGGTTTAGTTTGATTTAAAAAATAGAGTAAACTGAAAGTTCGATTTGGTTTGCGGTTTGAACATTTTTTTCTCCGATTTCAAACCGAACTAAACTGAAGTTATATATATATATATATATATATATATATATATATATATATATATATTATTTTTTTACCATTATTACAATTAAATATATTTGATTTTATTTTATATATAGCCACATATTTTTTTAACCTAATATTAATTTAGAATTTTAAAAAATACCATCGATAAAAATTAACTAAAGATAAATAAAAAAGAGTCTAATTCTTGAAAAAAAATACAAGTTTTGAGTGTGTTAATTAATAGAATAGACAAGTTTTAAGTTGTATAATATTGAATTATTTTTAATTTTTTTTATTATCAATATTGTATTGGTGTTTTTCTTAAATTTATAATAAAATAATGACGATTTTATAAAAAAATTATTGGTTTGAAACCGATAAACTGAATATATTTAAACTGAGCCAAACCAAAAATGAAACCAACAGTGTATCTATAATGATGATTTAGTTTGGCTTGAAAAATTTTTAAACCAAAAATATTGATTTGGTTTGACAATAACTATTCAAACTGATTAAACTGAACCAATACCACCCCTAGTACTATGGGATGAGCAAGCATGTAGTCGTCTTATATTTTAATTCAATTTAAATAAATACATAATTAAATAAATCATTAATTTTTTAAAATTTAATTTAAAATAATATAACACCCAAAAATATTTTTATATCCATATTTTCATTACTTTAATTAAATATTTATAAATTAAATATATTTTCTCATAAAATAAAATTTTAAAATATTTAAAATTCAGAGTGTTAAGTTGTTTCCCCTTTAAAAAATTTGTCCTTAAATTTTTTTAAGCTAACACATACTTCACACCCTCGAATCATACTCACCACACTTCCGCTACACACCCTATTATACCTTCTTAAAAACAACAAGATTAAACTCCCAGAGTAACCAATCCTCTAATCCATATAGCTTAGTTGGACATCTACTCTACTAATTCATTTCTCCAATAATCCACTAATATATAATTATATATACTTATCTCTTATAAAATCCGTTGATTTCATAATTTCGATGTCCTTCTTCTCAAATTGAGCAATTATATTTCTAAATAAATCCTTAAGTCTAAATATCGAAGCTTCAAATTACCCCATTAATTCACTTACTAACCTCAATCACTCTCTAATTCTTTCACCCAATACAACCGCTTATTTATATAATCTTCACTAATCATAAATTCCAATACTTTACATCACTTATACCTTAGTATTAACCCTTTAAACCTAAAAGCTTGTCATCAAATTCTTTGTCACGACCCGATTACCCAGGCCTCGACAGTCCTAGGGTGCGGGAGATGCCTAGGCAACCGGTACCCATAGAACCCATCAATCAAATCAATCCAATAACAATATTGCAGCGAAAACATATCTATAAACAATATTGTAGCAGAAACCCATCATCAATCAATAATAACATATGTGTCACGACCAAACTTGGGAGCTGCGATGATCCTAGGGTACAGGTGTTGCCTAAACTACCAGTAACACGAAGAACCCAAATAATTGTACTATATGGCATGTAATTCAATAACAAGCTCAATATAACTTGATAATTCTATAAAAATGTGGGCAACATCTCCTTTATATAAGGATTATACCCAACTGAAAAACATGCATATAAACACTTCCACTATATACTTCAACATCTATTTCAAATCAAGGATCCCTCTGGATCTCCAATAGCAACTCAATATACCAATCTTTATATCAAATCATTTCCATTCATAGCATCACATATGAATATTGTCACAGCCTAACTTTAGACTATGACGGTCCTAGGGTACGGGTAATGACTAAGCCACCAGTGCCTCGAAGAACCCATGCTTAAACATTTACATTCATTACTTAACTTGTGATACATTTTAAGTGATAATTTTTTTTAAAATCATCATATTACCAAACATGCATGCAGAAAAACTGACAGAGTCTCCTTTGAAACTCTGACTTAAGCTATCCGCAAAACATATAAAAATACACTCCCAATATAACATACATCCCCTTATATCCT
>CANXYC012470469.1:0-32558 GCA_948193065.1 Aleurites moluccanus | reverse complement strand
TATATATATATATACAGTGCATCGTATTTACAGTTAAATCTGTCTTTTTTTTTTACTACTAGATCATCAATTTTAAATTCTAACCATCTAAAAAAATTAAACGCAATATATTCCACAGGTAACTAAAATTTATTGATAATTATAATTATATTGAATTAAAATTATATTGATAATTATATTTTATGAATAATATAATTATTTTATCAATATATTTTTAAAATTGAAATATGAAATTTTGAAGAAAAGATTAAAGC
This sequence comes from Aleurites moluccanus, assembly GCA_948193065.1. Lineage (NCBI taxonomy): Eukaryota > Viridiplantae > Streptophyta > Magnoliopsida > Malpighiales > Euphorbiaceae > Aleurites > Aleurites moluccanus. Next base: position 32,304 of record CANXYC012470469.1, on the reverse strand, counting down.
ATGGTTATTAAAACTGGACCGAACCGGTCGGTCGAATTAAAAAATTAGAAATTGAACCAAGATCTGGGCAGGTCAGTTATTTTTTTTCCGTTTTCGAAGAATTAGATAAAAAATCAGTGAACCGACTGGTTAACTTATAAACCGATTGAATCGGATCAGTTTTTTCAATTCAAGTGGATCGATTTTTTTTTAAATTTTTTTAAATTTTTGATCAAAACAACATCTTTTTTTAAGTAAAAAAGACACCGTTTTGGGTTAAAAAAAATTAAGAAAATTTCAATAATTTCGTTTCAATATTACTCAATGTCAAAATCATGACCCAATTACATATTATCTTATTGCGTGAGTAGATATTTGAGCAAGTGAATGTCCATAACTTACTATATATATAACTTTTGACTTAATGTGATTGGATTGACACCATAAAAAATATGATCTTATATAGATTCTTAATTTAATCATAATTACATTATATTTATTTTTATCATATATATAATAAATGTCAAATTAATTTTTATTGATTTTTTAATCAGTCCGGTTATGAAAATATTCGATTAAAGTGCCCTTTTATTAATAAATTTAAGATCTATCTAATTATTATAATATAGTTTTTCTATTATTAATTGATAATCTATTTTTTATTATATATTTTTATATTTGAATAATTTTAATATAGGTGAATATAATTTTTTATATTATTTTAAAATTTATTAAAATATATTTAAAAAATTTCATCCACGCCACTTAGCCATTTATAAAGCACAAGCATAAATTAGTAGCACAAACAATGTGGGGAGGAAGTAGATGATGACATCCACGCCACTTGGCCATTTATAAAGCACAAGCAGTCTGCTATGGTGACCTTCCCCTATCAATTAAGCACGTTTTCTCCCCCACAACCTTAATCCCTATAATGAAAATACAATACCTATATGTCTAAGTTATGTTTAATACGCTGTAATCAGATGTATTTCTAATTTAATATTTTTGTAATCGAAGTGGGGAATAATCTACTCCCCTAATTTAAAAAAATAAATAAAACAAAGAAAATTCAAAGTTATTAATTTTCATTGAATAACTATAAATTCAAGGGATCGGAGTTTGCATTTTTTCTTTAAATTTTTTAAAAATTTAAAATATATATGAAATTAAACATATAAGTTCAGGTAATTTTTTTTCAATTTATTAGATCAAAATAATAATAAAAATAATTCATATTTAAATATAATTTTGTCCATTGCTTAACTAAATATAAATATTATAATGTAAATAGCGTATGACAGTACGAGTGAGTTTAATTTAAATCTACCTAATCGAAAAACAATTCTTGTGATTGATGAAACTTGGGAGCTAAGTCCCAAAAAGCCTTTCCTATAAAATATCCTTTCCTTGGAAAATCATTTCCATAGAAATAATTAAATGATAAAAGTTCCCATTGACATGTATATTTGTTGCCTCCACTAATTGCTTATTTGTCTTGTGTAGTCACACCCACAAAAGAACATATAAAAAAATAAATTAAAAAACAAGTCAATGATATAAATAAACACTAGCTGCGATGGAGTTGTTGTGGCTGCTATTGCATTTAAGGGGGAAAAAAAATACATAAATATATATATTAGAGGATGACTTTGTCATTAATATTGGAGAGACATGGTTGAGCTAAACAAAATTATCCTCGGATTGCACATGCAATTGGGGAATGAATATGCCCACATAAAAACATCTCCTTCCATCCCAACAAAGCCAATATTATTATATTTAATAAATTATTTAGTACGATATAATATATTTTTTTTTATTTATATAAAAATTAATTTATATGAGTGTATTTTTAATTTAATTATATATATATTTATTTTAACATAAGTATGAAAAATATATTTTTATTTTATTTAATAATTTCTTTTATATTTATTTCATATTTTTATGTTAGACAGCGAGTGTTTGATTTAATAAAATATCATTTGCTACCCTTGTAATTTTTTTTTTTGTTACATTTAACTTAGAAAAGTATTAAAAATATATTGTATGGTGGAATCAAAACATTATAATATAAATTTAAAATGTGTTTGGTTGATAAATAAAATTACTATTTATTATTTATTATTTTTTAATATATATCAAAATTAAAAAAATAATTAATTTAATTAAAATAATAATTTTTATTTTATGTTTTTCATAAATATCCAATAAATAATTATTTTAAAGAAAATTATTATTTATTTTTTTAATACTGATTTTACAAACTAATAAAATTTCATTTAATACTAAATTTTATCACTACAAAATTTTAATTTTCAAATTTCTAAATCCCACTAAAATTTTTATATTTTAAAAAGTCTCATAAAATTATTAGGCTGATAAATTAAATATTTTACTTAATTTTGCATTATTTTCTAATAAAAAATTTATAACTCTAACATGAATATTTTATTTAATTTAATAAAATTAATTATTTATTTATTGATAAAAATATAATGTGATGAAATATTAAATAAATTAATATATTAATTATTTAAAAAAAATTATAATTTCGGACAGATATAAAAGAAAAATAAAATTATCTTAACGGTGATAGGCAACTTCATAAAAATAATTAATCAAATAAAGAAATTAGCGGTCATAAATAAATAACCACAAACATTTTGACACATGGCATTCCGTCATTGGTTAGCCGCTTGCTGAATACAGACGTTTCTATCAACTACCTAACCATGTCTTAGATTCCGGTGACTTTTGTCTATTTTGGGTTATCATTAAACTAATCAGCATATAATGATAACTGTTTTGTTAATGTTTTAAATTAATTAAATAAACCAAAAAGTGCACTAATTATGTTGCTTAATTAATTGTATTGGTGGTAGTCATGATGATACAGTCGAGGGGGATAGGTAAGTACAACTTAGTTTTCTAAGAATAAGATAACATTTTCTAATCTTTCTTCTTAAAGAATTTGCTGGCTGCCTACGTATTGTCCATTTGCTAATGGATTGCATATAGTAAATTGATAAAATTGCCACCTAATTAAGAATGATAATAAGAGGAGGTTTGAAATAAGATATCCATCAAAATTATATTATTTATATATTTGAATTCGCTTAATTATAATTTTATTATTTATATTTTTCTTAAATTTATATAAAAAAAAAATAGAATAAACTTAATTCGATTTCTGAATTATTTTATTAATCTGAAATATGAGATCTGGATAGCGTTTCAATCTTCAAATTATATTTAAAGATCTAAAAATATTTTTAATTTTAAATGGAAAATAAAAATATTTTCCTTTAAATTGAGTTTTTTTTTTTTTTTTTTTTAACTAACTATGAATAATTTATGAAAATCTCAATTGATAAATTTCATTTTTCATAAAATTTCAATTTGACAATCAGATTCCTAGATTATTTAACATTTGAATTTTTTTCATTTTATATGAAATTATTAGTTGGTTGCTAACACTATAATGAATATCAGAATCCAAAATTTATTGACAATTCTAATCTCCAAACTATATTATACATAAAAAAAAAAAAATAGTCAGCAATTAATACAATTGTTTTTCTAAATATCTCTTTCAAGTTTCATAAAGCGATAGGGAGATGAAAATGAGGTTTTATGGATTAGCATTGAAGAAAAGATTCTAAATTTAAAGAGAGATTATTGGATTCCCTTAGTAGACAAGCTCCTCTATTCAAGATAGAAAGAAAGGAAATAGTGAGTGAGTGGGGGGTAAAAAAAAAAAATTTAAAAAGAGAATAGTTTGCACAATAAGAATTCCACTCTGATGCAGAATTGTTTACCTTTTACACTTATTTTATTTTATTTATTGTGAGTTTTTCTTATCTAATAACTTTATATTATGTGGGTCTAGTTGGAATAAAATTGCATACATGTGGGCTTTTTTTATTAGCATATTAGAGGGGGGGAAATCTAAAAGAGTTTTTGTGATCAAAGGATAACTTAATTATATTTATTCCTAGTGAAAGAAAAGAGAGAGAAAAGTAGAAAAATAAGGATAAAAAGCAAAAGGGGAAGTTGTATTGTCAAATGCTAGGAGTAGTTGCACCAGACAATGTTTATTAAAATTAAAACTTGTAGCCTAATTGTTAATTTGGTGGACAATTAATTAAGTTTACTAAAAATAAGTAAGTATGTATTTTTTTGAGTAATAGAATTTGAATTGATTTTTTTTTAATGTTAAAAAAAAATTAACTTAATTCATAAGAATATATAAATATATAAATATATATATATATATATATATATATATATATATATATATATATATTGTTTGAAGTTTGATTTTTATAGTTAGTACCTAAGTCAAGAGATAATTCATAAGAATATAGATTCCATGTTTGGATATTATTTTTGAACTTATTCAGACATAAATTTAGATTTAATTAACTTATAAAATGATTTAAAAAGGCATTAATTATTTAAACATAAAAGAAGTAAAATCTTAAAAATAAATTTAAGCATAGTTGAATGAAAAATATAAATATTATTTAAATAATAGATTTATATTTAAATTTTTTATTACAATTAAAAATAAATAAATTTCCTAAAAAGAATAATTTTTTTATTATCAATGTCATGAGCCTTCACCCACAAGGTAGTTGTGAAAGTTAATGAAGAGGCCAGACATCTTAGAAACAAAAGACAAAAAAACTCTCTCTCATACATCATACACATTGTAGAATATTCACCAAATTATATAAAAATGGGGAGATTGGATCTGTTGATTGTACAATGAACACTAATTGTGTATGTATACATAGTAAAATTATTATTATTATTATGAAATAGGGGGATGTTTATGTGTCTCGATAGCTTCAGCTTTTAAAAAGACATGACTATTACTTTGAGTTTGCAATGCTACCCATATTTTCAGCCACTACTGAATCAATACAAGCTTTAGTTGTTATTCTTAGCTGCAAAAAGACTCATAATCTCTGTCCAATTAGAATTTATAATTAAAAGAGGTACAGAGATGGAAGATAATTTAATATAAATAGTTAAGGCCAAGTCATAATAAAGTCTCATATGTAAAAATAATTATACAATCAATAAACTTTTAGTTAAGCAATATTAAAGTCGTTTTCAAGACTAAAAAATTTTAAATTTGAATTACAATCATATAATCAAATTAACTCAAAAAAAGAAAATATACAAGACTGATTCACTATGTATAATGATTATCAAAATAATATTTGTAAAATATTTTTTTCTTAATTAATTATCAAAAGTGTGAATTATTTACACATATTTGTATCAAATATATAAAAAGGAGTAATCCATATATATAATAATCATTTTAATAAAAATAATTTATATATTTCAATAATAATAACTATTATTTTTATGATTTTAGAAGTATAAAAAAAAAAGGATAATAATTTGTATATTTCAAGTAATTATTCTCAATAAAAAATCTTATTGACATTTGTTAAATAAAATTTGATATTCATTTAAATATTTATTTTAAAATAATTATTATGATTTCATTACATAAATCTTTATATATAAGTACTCATCAAGATTCAAGAAACTTCAATGCATGATTTGCCATCAACTGGTTGGTCATGTCTATTCCACATGCCCCAAGCCTTCTTTTAAAAGTAGTAGTGATGTGGGCAAAGTGCAAAGATGCATTTCTCATTCTATATTTTGTTTTATTTGTTTTGAGGTCTAAAATAAAGGAAGGAATAAAGAAAACTCTTTCTGATCAGAGAGAGGGGGAAAAAAAGAGAGCAAAAAGCAACATTGGAGAAACATGGCCTCATGTCTTTCTCTAGCTACTTAATTACTAATCACACAATTAGACAGATAAACACAAATTTATAAACATATATATAAGGTTTTGCTTAGCCAAGGCCATGTGTTATACCTTTATATATAATAACAATGACAAACAAATTGCCACTATTGGAAGAACTTGGTCACATAATAATAATAATAATTTAATTAAAAATGCCCAAAAAGTGAAATTATAAGTTCTTTGGAATCTCATCTTTAATGGGTATATTTTTATGTTTTCCTTCCTTATAATAGTTAATCCAAGTGTCATTGACTAGAGGAGATAGCTTGAGATGACTGCAAACTAACACCACCCAATTGGGATTCTAATCATTTAGAGCACACAATACTTTGAGGTGGAGATGGTCCAATTTTCTTTTTACCCTTTAATTCTTTTAAATATAAATTTAGTCCTACCCGATATTTCAAAACAAAATTTAATAGTTTAGAAATGAGTATTGTATTGTTGAATCAAACCTGATTAATTTATCATTTAATTATTTGTTCCTTAATCTATCTTTAAGGTCCTTATTTTTGTAAGTGGCTTTAAAAGCATCTCAAAAGACAGGAGGCTGGTGCTCCAAGAAAAGCAGAATAAGACGTACGAGTAGTGATTCTTATATTAAATACTCAATAAATTAATAATTTTTATTATATAATAATTTTTTATAATTTTAATTTAAATTAATAAATTAAATTAATATTTAATTAATTAATATTTTTTAATTAATAAAATTTATGAGTCATAATAATATTAATTTATAAAAATTTTACAGTATATAACTCAGGAAGTCACTGCGGTTCTGATAAATAAAAAAAATTCTAATAAATAGAATTTTATATATAAGGGTGATTTCTTGGAATTATTAAAGCTTCTTATGCAATAAATAGGTCTAATCTCTGTTTGAAAATTAATAAAAACCAAGAAACTGAAAAAGCAACAATACAACATGTGGGTGATTGAGAAAATCACATGATTATTTATCATTTATAATAATAATAATAAAACTAAAAAAAAAAAGCCCCACCTAATATAGAGTACTGCCATGAAACTAAAGCTTTGAGGTTCTTTGAGTCACTGTCATGAAAGAATATCCAACCCTTAATAACAAGAACCCTATATGACAGGTAAGCTAAAGAAAACTGAGCTGTCAGCTTTTGATTGGTTTATATTCTTTCTTGTCAAAAAATCTGTGAAATGGAAAGCACGAAATGAAAGGTGGTAAGCTTGTTTTGTTTGAAATTGTAGATCTGACTCGGATGATTATAACTTTCCTTTTATCAACATAATTTAATTTAATTAATTTTCTAATAAGGCTTAACAAATACCCTCTTGAATAGTCTCACATATATAAAGCGTAGTGCCTTCATTTGCATCATTTCTATATATCTCTGTCTTCTGTAATTTCTCTTCTTATTACCCACAAAAATTTGCATTATGGAAGATCAATTTCCGAAAATGGAAACCTTCATGTACAAGGAATTTCCTAGTTATAATTTTCATGGCATGGCAACAGAATCGAAATATTTTCATGATAAATTCATTTGGACAACAACAACAACTAGTAAGAGTATTTCTTGTGGTGACAATGGCAATTCTTCTCCTCAAAGATTGTTTTCGAGTTCTGATTCGAGTTCATCGGTGGATGAGGCTACAGGTACTGATAATTTCATTGGTAACATTCCTGGATTTATTGAACAGGATGTAACCAAACAAAATCAAGAAAGTTCCTTGCTTTCAGGATTGAGTTTTATCAATAACTCCTGTATGGCTTCACTATCTGATGTTAAAGAAAGTAGTTACATTAATATTCCCGTAAATTTCTTGGAATCTTTTCCGAGAATAAACCAAAACCAAGTATCTGAACCATCTTCTCCATCAAAATTCCCAAATTTGACTCTGTTTTTGAAAGAACCAACTAGTCTGCTAGATCCATCAAAACAAACAACGCATCATTCGCTAAATGAGAATCTTGAGCCTATGTTGCTGTTTCCGAACAGTACTCCATTTTCTTTACCTCAGCTTGAGCAAATTCATACCCAACAAAGCCAAGAATGGCTCAAAATCAATCGAACCTTAACAGAATATCCTACAAAAGGGTTCAATGACTATTGGCTAAGCACAACAAGGACACAGCCAATGAAGTGCACTGGTCGGAGATTGCAAAATCAGCACCAAAAGCATTCTTCTTTATCATCAAGAACATCTCCAGTTGTCGGAAAGCTATTTAGAGGAGTAAGGCAAAGGCATTGGGGCAAATGGGTTGCGGAGATAAGGTTACCAAGAAACAGGACAAGGGTTTGGTTAGGGACTTTTGACACAGCAGAGGAAGCTGCTATGGCTTACGATACAGCAGCTTATATGTTAAGAGGAGATTATGCACATTTAAATTTTCCTGATCTGAAGCATCAACTCAAGGCCAATTCTTTAAATGGAACTACAGCAGCTCTTCTTGAAGCAAAATTACAAGCAATTTCTGGTCAGAAGAAGCAAATTCTTAATCCACCACAACAATCAGCAACTTCACCACCAAATAAGCATTTATTTGATGAGATTAGCAATAACACAGAGGTTAAATCAAGTTTAGGCCAAAACCCACCAAGAAAAGATTGTGACTATGAAGTAATTAGAGAGAGCAAGAAAGTTCATAATCATCCTCATCATCAAGAAGTTTTAGCAGCATCTGATATGGATGCTGTTCAGTTAAGCAGAATGCCTTCTTTGGATATGGACATGATTTGGGATGCTTTGTTAGTCTCTGATTCATGACTAGTTATCATTTTCATTTTTATCATTTTCTAATCGAATCGAGTCGAGTTAATGTGAAAATCTCTTAGATTTATAGATATGTTCATGTTTGTATTTATGTTTCTGCCTTGAATAGAATATACAAATGAGTTTTTTTTTTTTTTGTTAATTTTCTTTGCTTTTATTAGGAAGCTCATTAGTTTGATTTATTTTACTTGATTGTTACAATTGAGGATCTCTATCCAATACTATTCATTTCTTCAATTTTCTGCAAATGTTTTTTTTTTCTTAATATTTTTTTAATTTCTGGTGTTGATTTGTTTTCAGTGACATTTGATTTTTGAATTAGAACCTAATTTTCTTTCTTTCTTTAATTTTTGACTTTTGTATTAGGAGCAGCCATTGCTAAATTTAAATAGAAAATGGGGTCCATGATACATACTTGGGTCATTGTCCTTGTCCAAAGTCAAAAGGCCCATAAAAAAGATAAAATAAAAAAAAAAAAAAAAAAAAAAAAAATTGTGGGCCAATGGTTTTTGGGGTGGCATCGTTATATATTTAACATCAAAACTTTTATGGTAAGCCATTATATATGTAGAAAAATTCTCCCTGATAATGACATTTAGGTATTACAGCATTTACCAATAAATTTATGTGGACTACATAAGCTACAAAAGAAATTGGTTGAGCAAATTTAGGTTTATTTTAACTCAATTTGATGTTACCACCAACCTCCAATTATCCATGATTGGAGGAAACTTGTTTATATATATATATATAATACTGGCTAAACATTTTTTAGAAATATTAAAATATATACCAATGAATTTTTAATTTAATGATATTAAAGGCGTTTCTTAAATTATGAGATATTAAAAAATTATTTTAATTTTAACAAAAATTTACAAAAGTTTGAAACCAACAAAATTTTAAAATAACCATTCAGTCGGTTTTTTCAATTTGAAACAAATTGCGCCCTCCCCTAGAAAATTCCACCAATTAGTTCATGAAATTTCATTAGCATTGAATGTGAATTAGCAGTTAAGCAAGGAAGAAACCAAGTCTTCAAGAAAAGGGCATTCCAGCTAATAGTAATAACAGCTTGATCTTGTCAAGAAGTAAACATGAATTATGTGTTAAATTTTGGTCATAATTCCAACTATCAAATTGATTTCAGATCAGGCCATGGCTATCAGGCTTTGAATTTGCAATTACAAATGAACCAGCAACAGCCTGCAGCTGTACAATTCACTGTAACATTTGCATTACTAAACTCACTGAAAATCAATCCCTTATATTTCACCAATGATATCAAGAACAATAACACTCTCAATGGTAATTAATTCAGGAATTTTATTTAAAGCATTAGGCTGAGATGCAACCAGAAATGTTAGTTAAACAAAACAAATGCATCTAAATTTCTCCTCCCTACAAAACTGTCAGAAGTCAGCCAAAACTTCTGCACCTCCCTACATCAAAACTAACATTACTTTTCACAGAAAGATGAACGAGAAAAATAATAAAATGTAAGTCCTTGATGAATAGATGAAAATGTCAAGTAAAATACTATGTGTAGTTGCAGGCATGATTCAGCAACATAACATGAATATCAATAGTAAATCCTAGTTCTTCACAGATAACATCATTGCCCTTCGCTGGGTACTTTTTCTTTCTCCGCCTCAACTAAAATATTTTCCAAGTTCTCATTGCTAACATTCTCAACCCTCATATCCCCAATATTCCCTTCTCTATTAGACATCTCCAAAACTGCTGGCTCAGCTGAAGTATCCATACTCAGGTTACTAGTGTGAACATTAAAATGCATTCCAGCAGATGCTGCCCTATCCAAATCCTTTTCTGCATTTTTATCATCATTTTCATAATCACTGTCATCAGAGCTACTCTCATTATCCATTGTCTGAGGAGAATACCCTCCTTCAGTTTCATCAGTCTTCACATCAGCATCCACCATATCTACATCCTGTTCAGGTAGCCATTGCTGTAGTGGAACTGCATCACTAATAACTCGCCCTGTTCTCAATCCTTCCCTGTAATCCTCCATTTCTATTCTGTATCTTTCTTTATCTTTACTAGCTTTCTCTTGATAAATCTGATCAACAAAGAACACAATAATGGATGTTACAACTTACAAGCATAGGCAGATCTTTGTGGGACATAGAGGGGCCATGACCCCCCAAAGTTTGAAAATTTTAATAAATATTACACATATTTAAATTTTTTTAAAAAAAATTTGTTATCTTTTTAATATTTGGCTCCCCAAAATTGAAAATATTTATTGTAGTACAATGAGCTTTTGATTTGGCCCCTCCAAAAATAAAGTTCAAGCCCCGCCGCTCATTAGAAGAAGCTATAACTTGCAAGAAAAAGAAGTAGAATCATATGACGAAGTTAAATATGAAATATATAATTATATTCCTTACTGCTTTTTCAGTTTTGTTTAGCTTGTTCCACAGTTCACCAATCATCCTACTAATCTCTCTGTCCTTCCCTGGGTAAAGGGGCTTTAGTCTTGCATGCTGCTCAGCAAAGAAGAAGTTATAGCCACTTCTATTAGGCTTTGGATGAGCAGGATCCCTCCTTTTTATCTCATTTTTCTTTCTGCGCCTGCGACGTTGTGTGCCTGATACAACTCGACCGCTACTGCTATCGTTTGCAGAGACATTATAGTGCTGCGGCAGTTGGCATGATTGATTCTGTGATGCTTGATAAAGAACACCTTTAAGCTTCTCTGTCCCTATTGTGACAGTAACAAGATATCCACTCTCAAACTTCCCATCAATCACACCTATCACTTGAGAATTTTCTGATGATGCTGCCCTAGCTGCAACAGAAAAAACACATTTATAAAGGAGGAAAATGCTTACGAAATAACAATTTAATAAAGGTGCAATTTTCACTATGACTATTAACATGGAAAGGCTTCTAAAACCCTACATGTGATGAATATTTTTCTTAGAAATAAATTTCTTTCTGGGCTTGAGAAAAAATGACAAAGTACAAGGTTAGGAAACATGAGAGACCTCCACACAGCTCTGCAGTGTTTATCCTTTGATGTTGGGCTGTAGCTGCTTGATATTCAGGTGATGGCAGCACAGTCACTTGTGCTGGAAACCGAGATGCCATTGGGCTTTGCAACGGAACTACAGAAAGATGCATTCTATTAAATATGAACATTTGTAAAATGAAATAATTTAAGTGATCCATGCACACACCAGATGAGCCAGGAGTCCAACCCTGGACTTTAAAAAAGTAAAGCTGTTCATAGTGGTGAAGCAAAGAACCGTAGTACTTGCGGAGCACAAAAGACGCATTTGTGGCAGTAGAAGGAAAATTGAAAACGGCAGTCACTTCCTTCCATCTTCTCTCTCTAATAATCTGCAACTCCAAGTAAATAATTGTAATTACATGACTATATTGCTCATATATATTAAAAATGTTAAACAGGTAGTTTTCGCTTGGTGCAGTACTACTAAAATATCTATACATGACTCAGAGATCTCTTAGTCTACTGGTACTTCCTTTTATACAAAGACATGCAATTCTGAGATAGACACCTCCAATGCAGTTTTCATTAGAGTTGAAGATGATGAAAATAAAACAATTATTTTTAATCCCAAATTTCATGTCCCGATCTTTTAGTCAAGTCATTGGACACACTAGAACAGCCATAAAGAAATGGCTATGGTCAATAACAGAAAATAATAATATATCATTATAGATTAATTAATTAAGCCATACAAGTGAAATATAGATACATGAAGACAACTTGTCGCTACCCTGATATGTCTAGTAACAAATATACTATGTGTTAAATGTGAAGTTTGCATCCAAAAAAAGATTAAGCATAGGTAAAAATGCTAAAATTGATTTCAGCCAATATTTGCTCCAGCCTCCACTAATTTCAATGATAAATCGCTGTTTGTCAATGAAGCAGGCAAATTGTTTGGGTTCAAAAATATGAGTGCTTCCACATCATATGGAACTCAAAGTGCAATAAATCCATCTATAATAACAGTTGGGCATCAAGCTGATACATTAGCTGGCCCTTAAACAATATTATGGTAACTAAAACCCTCTAAAGTTAGGATGTAGTGTCATTTAAAACAGAAGGTAGCCCTATGTAGGATTCAGAGAACCATAATGTATAAGTTACATAATATATCAATTCATTGTCAACTAGAATGAAATTTTTGGTCCAGGGCATGGGAAACGGGACAGGGAATATTACTTGGGCCAGTATGCAACAGTTTTGACATTTACATGTAATTTCCACATACCACACAAGTATAAAACACAATACTCCAACAAAAAAAAATCTAAATTGCCATATGCAGTCTGCAAATTAGTTGTGTCTTGCAGAAAGTAAATTATGAAGTAGCCGCGCAACACCTGGAGGGGATAAAACTGAAGGCTAAAATTAGTAGAAAGAGAAGTTTTCAGTCCACAACCAATGAGGAGTCGAGCAAAAGTCTACTGAAGTAGGGATAATTGTAACTTCATGTTTAATCAATTCCAGTGATGGACTGTTGAAAGAAAATATCATGTACACAGGAATGTTTGATTTCAATAGACACTCAGAAACACAGCAGGGAGGAAACTTATCATTTTTGCATTATCCCTGCAGTATCCCCTGTTAAAAAGACAGAAAACCTAGAATTCCAGATAATTTGTCAAACAAAGTATACAACTTGTAAGTATCAAAAGGAAGATGGACTAATGAAGTAGATAACTGCTTTTGAAAACACTTAAAAAAAGATCAAAAGTTTGCAAACTTTCCATAATGTGAACACAAATTGCAAGCAAAAGTTTATAAATGAAGTCCGCACTAGACATTTTTAATCATATAATGGTATATTTAACAATATGAGAGGCACTACAGACAAAACAATGAACATAAACTCACTTATGAAGCCTATAAAAAGCTGATCAAGGTAAAAAATAAAATAACTACTGAATGTTTCAGGTTACCTTCTCAAGACCACCACGAGAAGTCACCTCCACAAAGAGCTTATGCAAGTCCAACTCTCTTCCTCCTATAACGGGGATCCTACAATCAGATGCATATTATGTTAGAGCACACTTGCCAATTCCATTCTTGAAACAGTGCTCTCTATCAAAAGTGGTATAGAGAAATCCAAAAAATACAACATAGATTTAATAGATAAAGACAATGCTTATCTCAACAAGCTCTTTTACTAGAACAATTAATCAGTTCTTCACCATGACTGTATAATTTAAGCCAAAGTGCCAAACATAATTGCCAACAAATTTTACACCATGTTATAATCCTTATGAAAACAACAATTCCTCCAGAAAAATGATATACATAAAAAAAAAATCTTTAATTGAGAGAAATTAGAAAAGAACATGAATTCCTCAAGAGGAAAGCCACTGTCTTACAGGAAAATAAAAATAATGCAAATAAACTGTGAACGAAGAAAAAGAAAGTTTAACATTGGAAACTTTCACTAATTAAACAAAGTTTGCAGTTAGCTAATCAAATGGGGCCAAATTTAGGAATATTGTTGTCAATTCTTTTGTTTAAAAAGTAACTTTAGCCCTGTGCAAAAAGTGGAGTGACGACAGAGAAAATTTTATCTTAACAGCATAAATATGACTTCAAAATTGGAGAAGGTATCCAGTCACATTACACTCAATAAGTTAAAAACAGAGAATTAACAATACCCTTTTTTTCATTCTCATAAAAAAGCCATTGCTTATTCAGTAAGCACTTGCACAGACATTTTAATGTTTATAAAAAGTAGTATGTACAGACAGTGTGTGTATACATTAGAGTGATAGATAGAAACAATCATTTTTTGTTTCCAACTCATAAAACTACTAGGCAAGGATTTCAAGTCTCAGGAGCCTCACATTTGATATGAGAAAGTTTTAATAGTGGAGGCTTATAATAGGCATGGCAAGGGTATTATGAAACTTACATGAACTTGGTTCCCATAGAAGCATGTAGCTTCTCCAATGTAGCCATGAAGAGCTTAGGACTGGCTATAACTTCCTCGTATCTTGCCAAAGTTGCTGGGTATTGAATATAGTCCATGACTGGTTCTTTCATAGGCATTGGACTCTGCTTGGCACAAGAAGTTGATGCCATATTCAACCCCTTTTCACCAACTACACTCCACACTCCACTATTCAACCATCAAACACCAGTATACTATTTACTCTTTCACTGCACTACAGACAAATACAGAAGGAAAGAAACAAATCAAGCAAAAAAATGGAAAAGGAGAAAGAGTTAAGAAACAGAAAAGAAATGAAAATTGCAGATAGCAAGAAATAAAAACTGAGAGAATTAATAAAAGATAATGTCAAACAAATTAGAAAGACTTCTTTTATGAATAATACAAAAAGTTAATGAAAAGCCAAATACCCAATAGATACAGACAAACCCATACAGGAAAAAGTTGAGTAAAATTTATTGAACAAAACAAAAGGTAGCTATTAATTTAAAATCATAATGTAGATTGCAGTTGAGAACTGGATTAAAATTTAAAAATACTAGCAAACGTATCATAAAAGAAAAAACTAGATGTTCATCAACAACCTCAGTTGATGTAATAACTCCCTGTAACAAGGGAGAGATACAATGACCAAGAAAAGCAAAAGGAACATTAAAGCTGTCATAGCCATGAAATCCTCCAGAGTCCTCAGGATATAACATCCAAAAGGGCCCATCAAAGCCCAGTTCAGACCTTTCGAACAGAGAGACCATAAGAGGTGACACGTTTTAGTCTTTTGCAATAAACACCCAGACGCTTAAAAAGTCTATTTTTTCTCCCTCTTAAAGCACACTCCACAGGCCTATATAATGCCATATTGGGAGCAGCTACTTCCCTAGTCTGACATTCTAAAGATATTCTGACATCCAAAGGGTACTGAAGATATGCAATGTAAATATATGATACAATTCATCTAATAATATATATATCATATGGATGTACTAAGTGCAAGTTCTCCTCCCCTTTCTTCATTGCTTTATGCGCATCTGACACTATACCATGGTGGGTTTTGTGGGGTAAGTTGTCCATCAATCAAAAATTGTAAAAAATAAGCAAAAGCCTTAATGTAAACCCAAAAAGAACCAAAATCCTCCTTTACCCAAAAGACCCACCTTCTTGAAATTTCAAATCAGGACTGTACCTCTTTTTTCCTCTCCAATGGAGGAGTTTAAAGAAATATAATAATAATAATAATAATAAATACGAATTACCCACAATAGAAATAGGGAAAATATATGAAATACAAGACTGAACTGTTCCTTATTTTTATTTATTATTCCTATTTTTCTCCAATGTGACTTAAACAATATAAATAGTATTCTTCTTCTTCTTATGTTTCTTGTTATATACATATCTCCCTAATATAAAAAAAAAAAAAAAACAATAGAAGGGAAACCCAGATGCAGGAATGACAGAATGACCAGAGTTTAAAATTAGCAAAATACTTGAAACAATTATTAAAAATTAAAATGATTATATATATATATATATATATAAAGGACTTACCTACAGTGAGATAGATAGGCATAATTGAGCATGCAAAATGAAATGACAATATGGAAAAAGCAAGTTTAAGACTAAACCCTTATTAATAAACAAAAATGGAGAGATTATATAAAAAGTTTATATATATATACATATATTTATTTATTTAATTTCTGTCTCTATCTCTCTATTTTGATAATTTTTGTATGGTGATAAGAATTGGTGAAGAAGAAAACTATCCCAAAATCCATCAAAATACAGACATACCCTTATTAACTTTTTGCTCCATCTCTAAATGATAGAGTGTAGTTTTGGAATTTGAAAAATATGGATTGCTCCATTTATCAAAATAATAGGGTGGGGGGTCACATCAAGTAAGCTAAAAATAAAAGAAAATAAATATTTTCTCAGGCCCAAGAAACGTCTTAATTTTATTTTATATATTTCAATTTTATTATTTAATTTAAATTATATTTTATTTTAATATTATAATAATATTTTTATTAAAAAATAGATTAAAAATAAAAATAATATCTAAGAAATATAAAATATAAAAAAATTAAAAAAATAGAAAGAAATTAAAATAATAAATTAATTAAAATAATAAATAATAATTAAGAGATATAAAATATAAAAAAATAAAAAAATAAAAAAAATTAAAATAATAAATTAATTAAAATAATATTTCCTTCATTTTTATTTTATCTGTCGTTTAAGATTTTACACTCATATTAAATTACTTATTAATTATATTCAAAATAATTTATTTAATTTTATATCATTAACATTATTTTAAATTAAATTATTATATTATAATTAAATATTATAAGAATAAAATAAGAAAATATTGATAAATATTATTTTAAAAATTTAAAACGATAATTAAAAATATAAATTGATAAATTTTTAAAACGACAGATAAAAAAAATAGAGAAAGTAAATAAATTATAAATATTAAAATAAATAAAATATATTTTTTTAATAATTATATATATATATATATATATATATATATATATATATATATATGTAAATAAATAAAATGATTTTATTAATATTACTATTAATTAATGCTAATGGTGGTGGGTATATTAATGGAAGTTGGTGAAAATGGGAGTTTCGAGTTAGAAGATAAAATTAACCAAATAGAAAGCAAAAACGTGTCCTATTGACTTTCCCTATGGAAACGGCACTATAAATTTAATTTTTATTTGAAAAAATTAATTTCCTTAAAAACAAATTTCAATAAATAAAAAAAAAAAAAAAAATGAAAATTGAAAGGGTGAGAATGTGAGATATGGGTGCCGTAACATTAGCTGCCTTAATATTTAATTAAGGCATTTAAACACTTTAGAATAAGTCCCATCAATCCCATATTTCTCTCTTAACTTTCCAAAAAATCTATTAATCTCCTTATTTTTAGTATATGATTAATTACCTATTATTAATTATAATCATAATCACCACCAATCTTTTTTTTTCTTCTTTTTGTGAAATGTTCTATTATAATTATTTATTACAATTTTTATATTTTTGTTTAAATATAGTATTTGATTATATATATATTAAATTTTTGGGTAATTGTTGTTGTTAGGTACGCAAAGTATTAGGTTTTATGAACTAATTCTATTTGTGGTAATTGCAAGTACACTTGTTGATTCATCAAAATTTTCTTCATACTTTTCATTTAAAGAGGGAAAGTTTATATTTTTAATATACATATATTGTAACCACAACTTTTCTTTAAAGATAAGGATTTGAACTTTATCTTTATGAAAATTACTATTTTAAATTCACATATGGAGGGAATGAAGAAGATGGAAGATTTGATATTGTGATCATTTGATGATTAACATAATTAGGATTTTTTTAATATGATAATGTATATCTAATAAAATATTTCGTTAAATTAATATCTTATTTTAATGATAAGGTGAAATTAAGGAAATGTTAAAATTTAAATTTTATTGATAAAATTAATATTAAAAAATTATTTTATTATTTATTAATTTATATTTTTTTTCATGTTTTTCAAAATAAGGTAAGTGATAAGAGAATTTTTTATTTTTTTTTGTGTTGAATTCACATTTTAATTTAGGATGAATTTTATTGATAAAATTAATATTAAAAAATTATTTTATTATTTATTAGTTTATATTTTTTTTTATGCTTTTCTAAATAAAGCAAGTTACAGTAGGAAAAAACTTTGGAGCACTGCATTCACATTTTAATTTAGAAGAAAAGGACAAAGTTTTAAGGGTTAATTATTGTAGAATTATTTAATTTTTTAAAAATATATTAATTTCTCCCCACGATATCATTTCATATAATTTTATCGTTAATCAATCTTAAAATAATTAATAAGAATTAAAAAAATATATAAATGTCATTCATCTTAATTTTTAATTAATTACATTTTATTTTTATTTTAAAAAATACTTTTTAAGGTTAAAAAATATATTTTCATATTTTTTGATAAATTTGAAAATAAAAAATAAATAAAAATATTTTTTATTTTTATTTTAAAAAAATAATTTAAGAAGAAGTTAAATTATTTCTTTTTAATTTTTTTAATATAAATAAAAAATTTATTTTCATATTTTTGATAAATTTGAAAATAAAAAGTAAAAATATATTTTTTTAAAAGAATATTTTTTATTTTTTAAAAAAGAAAATAAAAAATATTTTTATTTATTTTATTTTCAAATTTGTCAAAAAATATAAAAATATATTTTTTAACCCTAAAAAATTTTTAAAGTAAAAATAGAATGTAATTAATTAAAAATAAAAAGTAAGGATATTTTATTTTTTTACTGTCATTGTTGATCATTTTAAAGTTAATTAACATCAAAATTTGATAAAATGATCTAATAATATATTATAACATTTATCAGGAGGAGTTAATATATTTTTTAAAAATCACAAGGAATAAATATATTGGATTATTTTATAAAGAAAAAATCGTAATTAACCTAAATTCTAATTTCATTGATAAAGTTAATGCTGAAAAAAATTATTTTATTATTTATTAGTTTTGAATTTTATTTTTATTTTTTTTGTTTTCAAAATAAGGCAAGTGATAGAAGGAAAAAACTTTGGAGCTGCATTCACCTTTCAAAATTGTCGGGATATCCAAAGAATTCAAAGGAGTTATAAATAGTGAAAGCAAATAATATTTTATTTATCAAAGATATATTATTCTTCATATAATCGAATGCATGTCAACAAATTATAAAATTGATTTGCATAAATCCAATTTAATTTTATTCTAATTCTTATAAAAGTGTATATATTCCCTTTTCATAGTATTTTGGTTCAAATCACAATAAACAATTACAAAACTTTTTTATAATTCTCTATTACAGTTAGTTCTCAAATTTTATAAAAAACAATATTTCTCTTTAAATTAAAAAAAATAGTTTAAATATTATTAAATAATAATTATTTATAAAATTAATATAATATTTAATTATTTAAATTATGAGATTTATATTATAATTAACATATTAATATATTAGATTACTATTGGATAGTTGATATTTATAAATATAATTATACATATTGTAGCGATGTTGCATTTTTCAGTTTGTATTTTTTTTTTCTTTAATACTTAAAATCGTGATACTTTCATGAAATATGATTTTATTCTGCCTATGCCATGTACGAATGGCACCAATGACTATAGGGAGTGACAGTCATTAAAGTGTTTTTCATTATGTTTAAAGAAAAAAAATCACATACCCATATGAAATGTTAAATAATAACTAATGCATTATTAGGTTTTAATATAAAAATAGTGATAATGCATTAATTTATCTGTACCCCAAAAACTAAAATAAATAAATAAATATATTTTAATTTCATATATGAAATTAAAACATGAAATAAGTGATTCTAATTTATTTTTTTGAATTGAGGTTAAAAGTATATTAACACAAAAAATAATTTTTTTTTTTAAATTATGAATTTATTAATTTAAATTATAATTACAATGTATAATTATTAAAGAAATGATGAATCACTTTTAGTTTTAAAAATCAATTGAATCTAAAATAATAAGAATTATTATTATGAGAGACCTTTATATGATAATCAACATAAAAATATGTAAAAGAGAAATGATT
Source organism: Aleurites moluccanus (assembly GCA_948193065.1). Taxonomy (NCBI): domain Eukaryota; kingdom Viridiplantae; phylum Streptophyta; class Magnoliopsida; order Malpighiales; family Euphorbiaceae; genus Aleurites; species Aleurites moluccanus. Next base: position 12,103 of record CANXYC012470469.1, on the reverse strand, counting down.
AAATATTTGATGCTTTTGTCTATAGTATGCTTTATAAAATTTAGTTTCACTTTTTATTTTTGTACAAGTTATAATAATATATATATATTTTTAACTAATTTTAATTTTTATTGACAATAATGTGGGGGCCCACCTATTTTTTAGTTTATTTTGAATAATTTAAAATTAATTTCTAAGAAAAAATACATTCTAAAAAAATGAAATAAAATAATAAAATATAACATTACGTATCATTTATTCACTTACGTATTGTATTGGGACAATTGGAGAGACGTTAGTCCATCTCTGCTTTTTGGGCCTCACAAAACCCAGTCCGGTCCAGTCTTTACTAGTAATTCTCTATTTATCAAGATATATGATTTTTTTTTTTTTTTCAATTCAAGTATGTACACGTTGAATAAGCAGTCAGCAAATATGGCATATCAACCTTTCAGTTCACGTGGCAACAGTACACATCAGCAACCTATGACCATGTGTATCGAAGTTGCCTCCGTGTGTAATCCACGTCAACAATACAGCCACATATGAATAATTGACATCCGCAGAAGTGTTACATCATCTTATCTATTCACATGGTGACAAACCACATTAATAACATATCGTCACATCGATAAAATTATACACGTGTATAACACCATTCAGCATACTCTGATTACATAAACCCATATGATCACATAGATTATTAACCATATCAGTAAAACTTCCATATATATAGTATCATATCTGCAAATTATAGCCACATCATCACTTTTATCAATGTAGCAAAAATATATGTCAGCATTAGTGGCCACATCACTGAATATTTCACATATGAAGATGTCATATTATTAATATGTCTACGTATAACTTTAAATACGTCAGTAATTGACGCATCATAAATTTGTCAACATGGCATATAGCCACATCAGCAGCATGATTGCCATGTACACCATCTTTCTGCATATGACAATCTATGTCAGCAATTTGTCTACCGGTGTACCGTCACATGATGGCCACATCAGCAATACTGACAACGTGGCACTTAGCGACATAATAACAGAGGTACATGTCATATAACCACGTCAGTTTCTGGTTGCCAGATTAGCGAGAAAAGTCGTATTGCGTTCCAGTCCTCCGTGGCTCCATGAAAAAGTGAGTTTGAATTTTGAAGAGGTACTGATACAGTATATTGAGGCGATGGATAGTGGAGATCGGAGAGTACTTAAATGGGTTTTGGCTTCTCGGAATCTCCGTACAGCAGTGGAATATGCCGTCTTTCCATCGGAATTAGAATCAAATTTCACCGTGTGAGAGCTATCAAACATCTTTGTTTGTTAAAATGAGGTATTGTTTATGTTAGTTTTAAAATTGAATAAAAATGCATCTGTGAATAATTTGCAAATGAATATAAAAATTCTTGAGCAAAGTAATATTATGGATCTAGATAGATATATAGATGAATATTTGAAACGAATGTGGATTTAGATTTGTCTTTTAAGTGAAAAATCAGTTAATTCTACTTGGTAGTATAGTAGCAGAATTCTTTGCATTACAAGGATTTTACAAACTATTTCTTTTGTTACATCGGAAATTCTTTTAAAGGAGATGCTAGGGTTGAATCCACAACCTACTGCATCAGTCCACTTCGACCATTAACTACTGATGTAAGAATATCTGTCTCAAGCTATCATTGATCAAATTATCACATAGAAGATGCTGTGCAGATTATTTTTTCTCCATATGTAATTGCACATTTCACTGGAATACAAGAAATTAATGGAGAAGAGGCACATAGAAGACTAGTAAGATGCAGTATCTTGCCCTTACTTTCTGCTTCACTCTCTAGCTGATGATTTGTCTTAATAAGTTGTAAGGCATTCTTGTTGACAGGCTTCAGGAAGAAACTCATGACTCTGAGGAATTCAGAAACAATTCATTGGTCGAAAGAAGTTCCAATCATCCGAAAACTATGAAACTTGCACGAACATCTTCCAAACGATCAGTAGTTCCTTTCGAGTAATAAGTGGGTTAATCTGGCACATTTTATGTACTTCCTTATCTTTTTACACTCATAGATTCAAGTCTTTATGAGCTGCATCACTTCCTTTTCTTTTTTCTTGCCAGTTCTTCAGAAGAACAGTACAGGTTCTATTGACAACTTAACCAATGAAGAGAATCTCCAGCAAAACATCAGCTTATCTTATGGTAATCAATGATCTTTTGGCTCCATTTTACTAAGATATGTTGTTTTGATTTCACTATTAAGAGAAGTATTGCCAATCTGTTTGATCCTTGGGCTCCATCGTTCTGATAAGTAATGATCTTTGGCCACCATGTTGCTAAGATAATTTTCACTTATAATATTAATTTATGAGGATTTGAATGCTTTATGTCCTAAATTATAATTTAAAAGGGAGGCACTCAATACTTTATATGGAAGACTAAGACGAACATATTTGTTTCATGAATAAAATAGCATAAATTTGTTCCATCAATTTGAAAAGGAAACTGTGCAGGGCATCTTGCTGCAAAACTTGGAGCTGGGCCTGCTCTGCAGATGCAATGGGAAATCAAGTGGTACATGGTATGCTCCACTTTTTAGACTCTACACTTGGATACCATTATTTTCTTTCTTATTCCTATTCTACTTGAGTTTCAATGGTTATTTTGAAAGAACAAAGGAAAATAAAAAATTAACTTTGAACAGCTGACTCAAGGAAGTTCTTTTTAGTTTACAGAGTTTGTTTAGCATTGAGGTTGAAATTGCTTTTTCAGAAAAGCACAATTAAATGTTGTGGAAAAAGCAGTTTTAAAGTATTGTTTAACCATTTTCCAGCTTTTAAGATTAAAATATGTGAAATTTACCTTAAAAACAAATTTTAATAACCTATATCTAACATTTTCAGTATAGTGATTTTCTCAACAGGTTGCAAATACTAGTTAACGAGTTATTCTTGTTATGCAGTTTGTCAAGAATTCAATGCCATCAAATTTCTTTGTTAAATACAACAAAAAGGACAAGACGCCATAAGAAATCTTCACTGGTTCACACAAGGAACTCGTAACAAAGGGCAGTGAATGGTTCATTAAAACCTCGGAGTTATGCTCTGTCGTTGTCACACTCATTGCAACAATTGCATTTGCAACTACAACAACTGTACCGGGTGGCACCAATCAAGAAAATTGTTGAGCCCGCATTCAATGTGTTTGCCATTGCATCCCTGGTAGCCCTCTGCTCTTCTGTTGCCGCACTCATCTTTTTCTTTTACCTCTCGTTTCCAAGAAAAAGACTTCGCACTGGATGTACCGAGAAAGCTTTTTCTGGGTTTATTACTTCCATAGCTTCTATGTTGGGCACGTCTTTGTACTAGAAGGTAACTTGAGATCCGCAATATATCCATTATATTCTGCAACATTCCTGCCAGCAACAATTTTCATTCTTTCATTCCAGCTACTCAATTTGTGCATAATTTGAGTAGATTTCTTTGTTTTTTAGAGTCAATTTTTATTTTAATTTCCTTTGTGTAAAAATAATAAGACTGATTTCAGTAAGTAAGCTGCAATCTTATGCTGTATCGAAAGAAACATTGTAATCAGGTAACTATTCAATATTCATAATAATAGTATAACTACTCAATTAAATTGACAAAGAATTGTCCTAATCAAAATCCTCTTGGATAAGTTGAGGAAACGTATAAAATTGTTTTTGTTTTAATATTAAAGATTCGTTTCTTCATCATTTTCCAAAAAAAAAAAAAAGGTTCTCCTTGAAAAAAAAAAAGAGACTTGTATCCCCCTACAAAATTTACAAAGACTTAGCTGAGTCTTAATTAAATCTTCCATATATATATAAAAATATATATAGTAGAATTCTATTATTTTAGCTAAGCCTTTCTCTAATTCTAATATTGTTTTGCACATCAGCAAAATGTATTTCACTTATTGCAAGTTGCAAACATTCATAAAAATATTTCAACTGTCAACGTTAAGCTCAGAGGATTAGTACCCAACCAATATTTTACTTATTGCAAGTTGCAGCCATTCATAGTAATATGTCAACTGTCAACTTTAAGCACATGGGATTAGTACCTAACCGATAAAATAATGGCTTTTTTCAAGAATAAAATTACTAATGATCTATAGAAAGAGCTATAGCCCTTAGTCATCTAAATTTCAGAAATGGAGGTGGATAACTTATTTCAAAGTGTAATGAAAGGCGAATGACAAGGAGTTGTTGACGCCTATACGACTGATCAGGTTCAAAAGCTGAAAATAACTGCATCGGAAGACACATCCTTGCACTTGGCTGTAAGGTTTGCTCCAACAGAGGTAGTGTTAGAATTAGTGGAAAAATTGGGGGCAAATACCCTAGAAATCTTAAAAATAAAGAACAATGAAGGCAACACACCTCTTCATCTAGCAGCAGCAATTGGTGATATGAAAATATGTCATTGCATGGCCACAAAATATCCACGGCTAATTAAAGGGAGAAATAATGAGGGTGAGACCCCTCTTTTCTTGTCAGCTTTTTATGGGAAAGGAAAAGCCTTTTCCTGTCTTGATTTTCATTTCAAAGGAACAACAGAATATTATAATGATTATTCTGTGAGTACAAAAACAATTGGGAAGGATACCATTCTTCACGCTGCAATATTTCAAGAGCATTTTAGTAAGTGCATATTGCCCTTCTTCTTCTTCTTCTTTTTTTTTTTTTTTTAATGTCTCTATTATTATTAATGCATCATTTGAATCACTTAATTAATTTAGTTCATAGGCTTCGCAGTTCGAATAAGAGAGACCTACCCAGATCTTGTGCACTCTACAAATGAGAGTGGTTTAACTCCTCTTCATATTTTAGCCAGCAAGCCTAATGCATTCAGAAGTAGTAGTTCTCTTGGGTGGTTTGATACTTTGATCTATGAATGTAAGAATTTCTCAACTCCAAGGATATGTGTGATTAATATCGAATCTTAGGGCCCGTTTGGGTGTAAACGGAATTTTGAGAAACAGAATTTTAAAAATGCTGTTTTAAAATAAGCTAATATGTCTAACTTAAATTTTTTCTGTTTTTAAGTTTCAAAACATCGTTTTGAATTAATCTATCAAACACTCTAAAATCCCGTTTAACGTTTTTTAAACTTCAAAACGGCTAAATTTACCAAAAAAAATTAAAATTATTTAACCATCATCATGGTTTTAATTAGGATTAAAGCTTAAATTAACCCTTAATTCTTTCAATTGTGTCCAATTACATTCAAAATTAAATTTTACACCTCTTGACTTTTTTATTTTTTGGGTCATTTTTAATCAAATTTTATTAATAAGAATAATAATTTAATTTTTTGTATTTTCAATAACAAAAGTAATTTAGAATAATTTTATAAATAATAAAAATTATTCATATATTTCAGATATTATAAAATTTCAACATTCATTTTTTCCCTCAACTTTCCCACCTAACAAAATTTTCTTTTGTTTTTTCTTAATTTTCCCAAATCATAATCATTCATATTTATTGATTTTAGTTTTCTAAATTAAGATTGTTGGATTTTACTCTTTTTTTTATTAAGAAAATTTTATTTTAAAAAAATATAAAAATTAACATTTTTAATTTTTTTTAAGGAAAATAGATTTAGTTGACTCAAAAAATAAAAATTCACGAACTAATTTGATTTTGAAGTTAATTTTAGGTTTAATCGGATTAATATTCAAATATCAAACCTAAAGTTATTTTTAATTTGAATGGATATAAATAGAAAAGTTAGATGGTCAATTTGAGCTTTAATTCTTTTAATTATGAAAAAGGAGTTGTTAGTTATTAGGGATTTTTTTAAAAATATCCAAAAAAATAAAAAATATTTTATTTTTACTGTTAGAATTTTTTTTTTCAAAAATAATATTTATCAAAAAATATTTTTTAAAAAATACTACATATTTAAAAATATTTTTTTAAAAATATGACATATACCAAATATATATTAAATAATAATAAAAAAACAATTATAAAATTGAAAAAAAAATTAAAAAAAATATATTTATGTAATATTCCCTAATTATTAAGCATTTACAAATGGAATTTTTTTAAAAGTATCGAAAAAAATAAAAAATATTTCATTTTTATTGTTAGAATTTTTTTTCAAAAATATTATATATTTAAAAATATTTTTTAAAAAATATTACATATCTAAAAATATTTTTTTAAAAATACAATATATAACAAACATATATCAAAAATATGTCACACATATATTACACATATATTAAAAAACAGTAAAAATAAAAAAAAATATTAAAATTGAAAAAAAAATTAAAAAATAATATATTTGTGTAATATTTTTTTTACAAATTTGTAATATAAGGTCTAGGCAGTGGTGATGAGGAGAAGGTAGCCCAAGAATCTGAACGGGCTCATGAGCTTCTTCAAACTGAAGTCCAAAGTAGTGGCAATCATCCAGAAAATATCCAGTTACGTACTACAACCTTCTTCCAACTGATAACCACTTTCTTGGGGAGGTTAAGAGGAATAATAAAATGCATCGATGAAGAGAACCCCCAAACCAGCGACACTTTATCTGACGGGGCTGGAACATCATCATCTGATATCAACTCAGAAACACACAATCAAGTAGAAGAATTAGCGGCGGATCAAAATACATCAAACATGACAGATGCCAATTTAAATAAATCAGTATCAAACAGTGGTCCGTACACGCTTTACAATTTGAAATGCATATATTATATTCTAATACAGCCTATCAAATAAAATGTAACGAGTCTATTTCGACTTTGATTACTTTACATTACATTTTATTTTATGGCGGTCTATTAAATATACCATTAGAATTCAATCAAATTAAAAAATGTATTTATTTAATTCTATTATTATTTATAGATGTGAACAAACAGTCAGTTCAGTTTAAACATAATCAAACTTATTAAAAATCAAATAAATTGAATTATAATTTTTAGAAATCAAATCGAATAATTTTTTTTTTTAAATCAAATTAAATCGAACCAATATATTTCGGTTTGATTATTTAATTTTTTTATTTTTTTAAATAAAATAAATATAAAATTATTAAAAATATATATTTTTAAATAAATAAATAAATATAAATATAATATATATTTATATATTTGAGTTGATTTAATTATTTTAATTTTCTTTTAAAAAAATTCAAACATAACAAAATTAACTGAAATTTTAAAAAAATTAATGGAATCGTACTAAATCAATCAAATTTAATTTAATTTTTAATTTTTTCCATTCTTTTCTCTAACCCCTAATTATTTGGTCAAATTTGGAATTACTTGATGCTACTATTGACTCTATTTATTTACTTCTTTCAAAAGGATGTAAAAAGTAGAGGTTTTCGGAGCTACCTTAACTAGAATTTTTTTGTGGACTGCAATAATTCTCGTTTGTGGGGCGATCGTGTACACGTGGCCGTGGATATTCACCTTCCTATTACCGACCATTTGTGAGTATAACTATTTTTATCCATAGTTTCTTATTTGAAATGATTTAACATTTTAAAAATTATTTATTTTTTATATATAATATTACAATTAAAATTCTAATTCTAATTAATTCACAATCATTTCTGATTACTATTTATTCATATAGACCTTACCATAATGTTATTTATTTTTAGTACAAAGAAAAGTAATTTGATTTGTTTTACTTCACTTCCGCACATGTTTTCATATTATGATGACATCATGTAGGGATATAGAACAGGACTAAAAATCTCAAAGAAACGAAAAAAAGACGCGAAATGGCAATTCGGTTGTTGAATGAACTGGTCAAAAGCTCTATTTACATGTACAAGACTCCTCCTGTTGAAGCCAATCCCCCTCAGGAAAATCTCGCTAATAGTGGGCCTCTGGCAGCAACAGCAACCGCATCTGCAACGGCCACGACATCGACCACGGCAACGGCAAGGGCACCAGCACCGAAACCCATTTTTATTGCAGCAAAAATGGGAGTGATTGAAGTAGTGGAAAAAATCCTTGTTGAATTTCCAGTGGCCCTTGGATTTGGACTCTGACCACAAGAATGTTGTGCTCTTAGCAGCTGAGAACAAACAACCTAAAGTTTACAAGCTTCTGCTAAAGAAGAAATCTCTAAACGAGAATATGTTTAATCAGTTAGACAAAGAAGGGAACAGCGCATTGCATCTTGCTGCAACATACAATAAGAACCAGCCATCGCACTTTTTACAGGCTGCATCGCAAATGCGATGGGAAGTCTTGTGGTATCAGGTATTGTTTCTTTCTCGCATGTGGTAAATCCCCGTTCCTATATATCCATTAACCCTCCTCAGCGAAATTCGAACTCAAGACCTAGCAATAAATTTCATTTCAAGCACGTTGAGACATAGCTTAACAGTAAAGTGAATATTCAATGTCCCGCTTCCCAATGCTAAAAAACAAATAAATAAACATCATCTCAAAATTCTTATCTACTTCGATTGCACGGTCGTCGTCATTTTTGTTATATAGTCCATAAATAGTACCCACTTATATATATATTTTTAATTCAGTGATTTAGATTAACCAATCAATCTATTACTAACTATAATCAAGCATGAGAGGATTTGAATAACTCTTCATGTATGTTTTAATTAATTAATTAATTATATATTACTGCAGTTTGTGAAGCGCTCCATGCCACCATATTTCTTCACTCTCCAGAACAAGGAGAGCAAGACGCCAGAGGAAATCTTCGCAAATACACACGAAGAACTGATTAAAAGTGGCAGTGAATGGCTTGTAAAGACCTCAGAGTCGTGTTCTGTAGTAGGAGCACTCATTGCTACTGTTGCATTTGCAACATCGGCAACTGTCTCGGGCAATATCAATTCAAGAAATGGTGCACCGATTCATGTGAGTGAGACAGTGTTTGATATCTTCACTATCTCATCTCTTCTTGCTCTCTGCTTCTCTGTAGTGGCTCTGTTCTATTTTCTTGCAATTCGGACCTCCAGTTTCAAAGAAAAAGATTTTGCTGTAAACTTGCCTTTGAAACTTTTCTATGGCTTCATCTTACTCTTGGCTTCTTTGGCTTTCATATTCGTCTCAGTCTGTTCAAGGCATTATCTTATCATTGATGATAAAATGAAACCAGTAGCTCTCGCGATATACATAGGCACTGGCCTTACACTCATCCACTACTCCATTGCTGAGATTCCCTCTTATTTTGGCCTTCTTATTTTCAACTTTTAGCTCCCCTGAATCTTAATATTCACCCTTCAAATGAAATTTACATTTTTTTCTCTTTTGTAGACTATTTTCATTAAATTCAAGCGTCCATTCTGAAATAATATGCTGTACTCTAATATTTAATTTGATTTCATTTATTGGTGCACATGCAATGTAATGAGGACTGATTACAAGGGGCAGTGAATGGCTAGCTCATGAAATAATTAGACTTCAGTCTTAAAATCAAGATGATTCTGCCAAGTTTGATTGGTCTTCTAATCCCTTTTAAAGGTGTGAAAAATAAAAGGTCTCAAGTTCGGATCTTCCTATTCACAAAATGTTATCATATATTTAGTGAAATATGTTAAAGGGAGAGTTACTCTTTGTTGTGCAATCTTCAATGTTATCTAAGTTCATTCAACCTCAAAAAAAGAAAAAAAAAGATGATTTTAATATTATAAAATTAATTTTATTATTTATTTAATTTTTTAGAGAATAGATTCTTCATCCATGCAAAGTTAAATAAGCCAAAATAATATTACGGACTACATAAGCCGAAGCCAAAAAATTTTATCAAGAAAGGCAAAATTTTCACACATTATAAATTTATAATTATTTTAAAGTAAAAATGTATTCTAATCTAACTTATTAAAAAAATTATTAGGAAAAATTGTGAAAAAGAAAGTTATATATATAAACTATAAATTAGTTTTCTCCTAATTAAACTTAAAATAGATTAATTAACATAACAATACAAATTTTATCAAATATTTAAATCACTTGTTCTCACAAGCGTAAAGAAAAAACTATTTTATAGTTTTGTCTATTTTAATTTCATCAAGGAATAGGAAAAAAGTGAAGAAGAAAACAAAGGAAACGTGAAAATTGAGACAATTTAGTAAAATTACCATTGGAGTTCAAGTCGTGTTAGAGAATTTTTTTTTTTTTTTGTAATATGATTCAAAACTAATGATATTAAAATAAATAAAACTTCTTTGATTTTTCTAATAAATTTTGTAATTTAATGTATGATGAACAGTATATAAGGCGATCAATTTGATGTTAATGTAATTTTCTTTATTTAAAATAATATATTTAATAGTCTTTATGATTTAATGGGGCTTCCCCACTGTATAATACCGATTATTCTCATTTTCTTAATAATTCTCGTCAAATTGATGAATAAAGATGAATAAGAACTCATATTGAAAACCTCTATACATTAAAAAAAAAAAAAAAGTCTAACGAGATTACCTTGATTAGTACAGAAAAAATGTATTTATTAATAAGAGAGAGAACAAACGATGCATAACAGCAAAGGACTGAAAATCAGATCCAAAGCTTAATAATAAACATAACAAAGATGAGTCTAGCAAAGTGTAACAGCTCAAGTGCAGATTAATTATCATCTAAATAAATCACACTCATTGCCATAGAATTGTTAACTTTAATATGGTCATATAATTTCAATTTGTCTTTTATTTTTTATTGGTGGTAACTTATAATCTGTTTAGCATTATCAAAATGAACAAGGTAATCTGGTTATCATTCATATGATAACCTTCATCCTCACCACATGCTTGTTCCTTCTCTTTTTCCATCAATATATTAATTATTAGAAAAAATATAAATTTTATAGAAACAAAAATTTAGAATAAAATCTTTGTGCCTATCATAATTAAGTAAAAGATAGTAAAGTTCGCACCATTAAATAAACAAATTACGAGAAGATAGAAAATGGAGAAGCAGAGGAATAAATGGATCACTTCATTAGGAGGACAACAGATGTTGGGATATTTTATGGATTACAAAAATAAATAACAATATATAACTAAATAGTGAATTTTATTATATTAATTTGATTTAAGGTTTTGTAATTAAGGTGATCTAATAAAAAAAAATTACAAATATTCACTCTCTCTGAATTATCTAAATTGCCATTTTAATAAAAAAATTTATGATATCAAAGCGAATTTCTATTATGACCTATTAAGTTTCTATTATAACCTATCAAATTATCAGAATACATATAAAATTATAGATAAAATTATATAATTATTGGTGGTCTGGTAACCCATTAAATTATTAGAAGATCATATTACTTATAGAATCCACTTAAATTATCAAGTAGAGCTTGAATCATTAAATAGAGGGAAGAGTATTGAGATATAAAAATATATCGTATTAGTGGATTATAAAAATAAATATTATTATATAACTAAATAAAGAATCTTATCATACCCCTCTAATAAATTTCTACACAGATTATTATTATAATTAAAGGGATTGAGATTGGTGGTTAAAAATTGAATTAATCATTCTGAAGAATACAAAATTTATTTAATTTGATAAAGATAGATGGAATAAAGGTAAAGAAACAAAGATAATAGTTGTTATATTGGACTTAAACCTAGAGGAAGGAATTGATGGAAGAAAAATAAAATATTAATTTAAATTATATAAATTGCGTAGTTAGATGTAATGAGTTATGTTAAGATAATAAATTTCACATGAATTAAATTAGCTTAAATAATTATTATAGCTAAATTATTGATTTCAGTTCGATTTTAATATTTTCAAATTTTCGATTTCAAATTAAATAATTTTTTTTATAAATCATCATTATTTTATTATAAATTTAAGAAAAAATATCGATAAAATATCACGAAAAAAAATTTTCAAAAAGAATTCAATATTATATTACATAAAACTTATCTATTTTATTAATTAAGACATCTAAAATTTTTATTATTTCTCAAGAATTAGATTTTTTTTATTGATTTTTAGTTCATTTTCATAGATGATATTTTTTTTAAATTCTAAATTAATATTGTATTAAAAAAATGTGATTGTCTATAAAATAAAATCGAATATATTTAATTATAATAATAGTAAAAATATATATATATATATATATATA
>CANXYC012470211.1:0-40047 GCA_948193065.1 Aleurites moluccanus | reverse complement strand
CCTCATATGTTGCCTTCTTTTCGAGCCTGACTGTGAGGTCAACAACAGAAACATCCACAGTTGGAACACGGAAGGACATTCCAGTCAATTTGCCATTAAGTGCTGGCAGAACCTTTCCAACAGCCTAAGTGATTGCAACAGCAAAGAACACAATTTAGTCAAGCAGACAGATCAAGGAGTAAAAAGGGTATGCTCATATGCATCAATTCATGGCATGTAAATAACAAATTACAACCCTTAAAAGAATAAGCTTACCTTGGCAGCTCCGGTGCTGCTAGGAATGATGTTGAAGGAAGCAGCTCTTCCACCTCTCCAGTCCTTCATCGATGGCCCATCAACAGTCTTCTGAGTGGCTGAATCATAAAGAAAATAACATTAATTGCCCAATTTCATAGATTCCGCATGTAAAAGACGAATGATTATGTTTCAAAAGCTCACCAGTGATGGAGTGGACAGTGGTCATCAGACCCTCAACAATGCCAAACCTATCATTGATAACCTGTAAAAATGGAAAGATTGACATCAGTAAGCAACCAAAACACAAGTCACTTGTGCTTCAACTAAAGTAGCTTTACAAAGAATCTATAAACAAAAACAATGAAATTGAGACGACCTTAGCCAAGGGGGCAAGGCAGTTGGTAGTGCAGCTAGCATTGGAAACAATGTCAAGTTCTGGCTTGTATTCCTTCTCATTGACACCCACAACAAACATTGGTGCATCTTTGCTCGGGGCAGAGATAACAACCTTCTTAGCACCACCCTGAATAGTAACAAAATCAAAGGTCAAACACTTATCATACAACTTCAGATCCACCCTCAGAAAAATAAAATATAGTTAAAACACTTGTCATATAAATTTAGATCCACACTCAACTATAATTAAAAGTAAAAACAGGCTGAACCCTTATCATTTAGTTTCATATAAATTTAGATCCAAATATTTACTTTTTAAGACACCGTGATAGCTCATCTTCCTATATACCTTTCATATGCAAACAAACAGAGCCATAAACCTTGAAGAGTTCTCCAAAAATCTTTATTAGACTAACAGTATGAAAATTTAAATAAACCCCCATCACAAATATCCGCAATCAAGTAACAGCATGCATCAACAATTCAACATCAAGTCTGGGGAATTTGAGAAAAAGGGTTGTACACATTATTTCAAGGGTTGCATTTATCCAGAAATCAATGGAATAAAAGCGTAAACAGACCTTCAAGTGAGCAGAAGCTTTGTCCTTGTCAGTGAAAACGCCAGTTGATTCAACAACGAACTCAGCACCAGCCTGACCCCATGGAATCTCCTCTGGGTTCCTAATAATCACAAAAGCAAGGATTAAGAAGCTGAATCCTAACTCCCAAGCCCGTATCTTAACCCAAACCAAACCAAAAACTGCAAGAGAATAATAGGCTTTTTACCTGATCCCAAAAACAACAACTGGCTTCTCATCAAAGAGAAGGGTCTTCTCATCCTTGACCTTAACATCGGAGTGCTTCCATTGACCATGAACTGTATCATACTTAAACATATAGGTCTACATTTTACAGGTAAAAGTATAAACCCATTAGCGATATAACCTCACAAACACAAAAAAAAAAAAACAAAAAAAAAAGGTGATCTAATCTAGCAATGGTTATTACCATGTACTCAGTAGAAATAAAAGGATCGTTAACAGCGACAAGTTCAATATCATTCCTCTGAAGTGCCACTCTAGCAACCAAACGACCAATCCTTCCAAACCCTTAAAACCCATTTCACAAAATTTATCAAATTCAAATCACATTAACAAAAAAAAAAAGCCTCAGATCAGAAAATTACCATTGATACCGATCTTAATCTTCTTGTCACCAACTGCTAAAAAAAACTCAAATTAGCAAACAAAAAAAAACCTCAAATCATTGTAAAAATTATAAAGAAATTACCCATTGCTAATCGAGAAAGCAAATATTTGAATCTGAGATTTAGAGAAAATAGAGAGATTACAATGCAGAAACGAAATGCTAATCCATGAGTATATATAAGAAAAGAAATGGAGCTTTTCTTTGAGCCGATGATACGAGATCAAGAAACTTGCATCGGCCGCTGATTTTACCGTAGGTTTATAGAAGGTCAATACACGGACTATAATGGCGTCTGAGTTGCTTTCGATTGGCTAAGTAAAGAACGTTTGATGCACTTGCATTGTTGAGAGTAGGGATTGAACTTTTCTGGAAATGCAATATCCGTAGTTCGTAAGAGTGATTTCTGTGGGCTCGAGCTTTGGTGGACCTCTGGTTGAGAAGTCAAGGCCACGTAGGCCAATTAAGTAGGGTTGGGTTTCACGGTAATTTTTAAAAACAATTTCAATTTACCGCAGTAGGGGAAAAGATTTTACAGTTTCTATTTTCCAGATTGTTCTATGCACGGCAACATAAAGTCAGTTATGACATCACATTGTCTAGAACAAAAATACCATTCTTGTTAGAAGAGTAAAATATTTAAATTAATCATATAATATAATTATTTTTTTAGTTATTTTAGTTTCTTCAATAATATTTATTTTATTGAGATTATTTTATAAAATAAAAAAAAATCAATTATAAATTTATTTTTAAATATAAAATTCAATTGAATTTTATATTTTAAAATTATATTCTTTCATTTGTGAAAATTTATTTATAAATAAACTATGTGTTCCTAATTTATTTGTATTTAAAACCAACTGTATATATTGCATGAAAAATAATAAACTATGATTTATGGGTACCAAATGACCAATGGTGACAAAAAATGTAAATAGAAAAATACGATTTTTATATAGTAATAAAATAGCACAAATTCAGGTGAGTTTAGACCACTTTAATAAATGAAATTTTTTTTATTAATTTATAAAAAAAAATTATTTTGAGAGTGTTTATTTTATTTTATTTTGAGTTATTGATTATTGTTTTGAATAAAATTTTGATGTTAAATTTAGATTTATTTTTTTATGTTTATTTTTATTTTGTTTATATATTTTCTGTTTATAAAAATTATATTATTATTTTTTATGAAAATTTGTTTGTATCTCTTATATGAAATGAGTTTTCGTTTGATTTTAACAGATCAAATTTATTAAATGATTTAATGTTAATTTCGAATGAAACGTATTTTCTATTTATATGTCAATTATAACTACTAAATAAAATAATATTGTTTTGGTAATTTCATCGATGAAATTTAGGAGGTAAAACTTATTTTATATTTATTTTAATTTTAATTATTATTTATTTTTTTTTTTTGTATCTTTCTTTTTTATGAATGAAAGATTCTTTATTTTATTTTATTTTATTTTTAAAAAGAGAAGTATATCATTGGAGCAAGGTTCCACCAAAATGCCTTGCCTCATGAACAGACATTAAACCTTTTAAGGAGAGTTCTAACCGCCTAAGGCCCTTCAAACTTAAGCATCCTAATCCCCTAATCAAGGGTTAATTAATTAGTTTTTGTCATTAGACATTTAGCTTAGAGAAAACACTCTTAAAAAAAAATCTTAGACAAAGGAAAAGAAAATAAGTTCATTAGGCATTTAACTTTTGAATCCAACATTGCAAGATAAATATATAAAATTAGTATTTGAACTCTTAAATTCTATACTGTGAAGCTAATACATGTACAATTATTGTAACAAATAGTAAATTTTTGCTCATCATAGTGAAAGAAAAACACTAATGCACCTTCTAAAAAAAAATAATAATATAAAGTTAATCTAATGAGTTTCCTAAGACATTATTTCAATTTCAAGATAAATAATCCTTCCTTAAAAGAAAAAAAAATTTCACTTATTATTATTTCAATTTTAATAAAATAAAAATTACACATTTTAATATTCTGAATGTACTTTCATTATATATATATATATATATATATATATATAGAATTGCAATAGGTATTAAATCACTTAAAATACAATATTTCATAGAGAATTATGTGAAAATGTTTAATTTTGAATGAAATATATGTTTTAATTTTAAAGAATTTTAGAAGATATGACTGCTATCATTAATATTGGAAAAACTATTATATGTAATTGAAAAAATATGAATTTGATAATGAAAATTTCTCCATTTTCTTATTTTAGTTGTGTTTTTTAATATCAGATGTGAAATCGAAAATGGTGTAGTTTTAATATTTAAAAAATTATTACGAATATATTAGAATATTAATTATTTTCTACAGTTCATTAATTATATGAATTTAATTTGAAATTATTGAGATTATTGATTGAAAGAGAAAATATTATTTTTTTAATAATTAAAAAATATATATTAATTGGATTAATAAATAAAAAAATTTATTAGCAATGATGAATTTAATAATTATTATGAAATTATGATCAATTATTTCTTAACAAACCTAATAAAAGATAAGAGAAAAATTAAATATAATAATGATATTGGTATATGAAATATAAAATAAATAAATAAAACATATAAAAAAAATCGGTATTGATGAAAATTGCAATATATATATATATTTTTATTTTTAATTTTAAAATTTTATATTAATAAATATTTTTTTATAATATTTATAACAAGTAAGTATAATATAATTAATAATTAAAATAAAATAAGAAACGTTTTTTTTACTTCTTAAAATTAAGAAAAAAAGAAAGAAAAGGAATTGAAACCGCAAAAATAGAGAATCGAGTTCCGGAATGGAAAATTAGACAATTAATGGTGGGATGCAGCTGGTCATTGCTGACCTTTTTCTGTATTCCCCTATTATTCGAGAAATTTTATAATATAATAGTAATTTTAATTTGATATTTTATTTAAAATAATTAATTAATAAAATAGTGATATGTGACATAATATGCAAATAATAAATTTTTTATATTTAGTGTGTGCTTGTTAAAATTTTTTAATATAATTATTAATTTTTATTTTATTTTTAACAACTATATCTAATAGTAATAGTTGTTACCTGTTAGGTAGCCGAATTGCAGATGTTTAAAAAATTTTTAATTTGAAATTTTTTGAAATTTTTCTATTTAATTAAATCAAAAAATTAAATTATTCTTTTAAAAATAATATTTAAATAAAAAATATTAATATTTATTATTAATGGTCATTACATATCAATCAGCTATTAGATAACAATCATCAACTATTGGCAATTAGTCACTAACTATCAGTTATCAACCTATTTATTATGAACAGTTAAATAAAACTAATCTTAATAAAGTTTCCACTCCACTTTTAAATTATTATATTATATATTATTATTTAATTAATTTATCATTTCAAAGAAAATTTCTAATTGAAATCACCGTTATACTATAAAGGTGTTTGGTTGGCCTAATTAAAAATTCCTAATTATCATGGTCCAAATTGGTTCATGAATGACAAAAAGATAGCTGAAAATTAATAACTTTCTGCTCCAAATTTCTAGAGCTCTAGAATGACCTTACAAGTCATGAATTAAGATTCCATCACAGTGTAATAACAGCCAGCTGGTTTATAATTTCTTCATTGTATTATAAATATAATAATTGACATGTTGTTTCTTGAGATTGTTTTCTCAATCTCTTCCTATAAGAGATATGCTTGTGGTTAGAAATTTTACATTTATAAGCTAACCCTAGAAACTCATTAATTCATCTAGTTAATAATTTGCTTTTCTCACTAATTGTACTGTACATGGTACGTATTTGTTGTTTTCACTTCTGCTGATTATTTTTGTCTCTATGTCAGTGCTACTGTCATTTCGATCAAATTATATGATTTGAAGCTGGGGCTTAATCTCCCTTGTCATCAAGAACAATGCCAGTTTCTCTTTGATGATCTCTTCGAGAATTCTGCTACCAACTTTGAAAATGAAGAAGAATTGTCTTTGAGCAACCGCACCGGGGAGTCATATTCTACCACCTTGCCTGCATTAATCAAAATGATTACTAAAGTAAATTAAGATTATTCAGAAAAGGCAGTATGCAATTTGACCATAAGTTACTAACTTATTCCTGTTTTTCCTAGCATCACACGATCCATGTCTCAATTTATATGTATAGATTGTAACTACCACTGTCAATATCCAATATATTGTTTCTGTAGGCCAAATCAAGAAAGTAAATGAACTCAGTTTATGATGCATATATTAAAACAGTGGGCCAGCACATTAAACTATGAGTATAGCGAGTGATGATCCTAAGATTCTCAATTTAGAAAGTGATGGATCTCCTTGAATGGACCTAGATGTAATTGGGATTTCTTGGACTTACAAGAGAAGGAAATAAGTATCAAAGGGTCCTACATCTAAATCCGTAGTTGGATGTGAGTGTTCTCAAGGAAAAAGATGATTTACTTTGAGAGAGACTATTTTGAGCGAAAGAAGGAAATTGAGAAGTTGTATAAGTTAATCTTATTATATTAGGGAGTTATGGTTCACCTTTTATATTATTGGAGGTTACTGCTAGATCAATTAGGAGGGAAGCATGTAGGATAAGGTCGCATTATGTGAGATTAATGGACAGTTACATCACACGGATATTTCCTAATAGGGCTAAGGCAGCACACTGAGTCCCTGCAAGACCAAAAAATCACTGCTCTTGACAGGGGCAATAGAGTGCAAGCTATGTCTTTTGCTCAGTGATTATTAGATTACTTGTCCTTTCTTGACATACTATGGGCATTCCGCTGCATGTCAGGGATATCTTTGGATGCCTCGCCTTGGAGAGGGAGTTTCTAAGCGAGGATACATCGTTAAGATGACTCTCCTTTGAGATGGCTAGCCATTAGCGTGAGAATGCCTCGCTGCTCGTCGAGATTAGAGGAAGTTTGTATTGGATCTTTATATCTTATGAATTCAGATGAGTTTCTTCATTATTTTAGGCCCAAAGATTTGTCCATAACCCATAAGTTAAAGACTTAATTTATTCCTCATCAGAAACCCCTTACTCTACTAGAACGTAAACCGTGGCTAAGTCATAATAAAAGTAAGTTTCCTGGCTTTGGAGGAGTTGAATTGTTTCAAATCGAGCCAAGGCTATTAAGGCGAGGTGAGAGTATTTTGGATAAGGCAAGAGTATCAACACGAGGCATCTAGGAGACTCTTTGGATAACTTTAAAACTTATGGCCTTTTGTTCTTTGCTAGCTATCAAGATTCTATTTTCGAGAGGATGCTACCAGTCAATTTTTTTGCCATGTGTCGTGCCTTAAACCCCAATTTTAAAGACGTATTTAATGGCTTGTTCCCTTGAGAACGTAACTAGCGCCCTTGCAAACATAACCAAAGCCCTTTAGAGTTTCTTGGCCATATATATTTAGGTGGTTGCCAAGGAAATTTTTAAGCTTAAATAGTCCCCTAATATGTTTTTCTTTATACCAAGGCAATCTAAGATTATCACCATCTCTTGTATATTTGTTTCTTCATACCAATCCTCAAAGTGGTTCTCATTACTCCACTCGAGCCTTGGCTATTAGGAGCTTGGTTATAAGAAGTTTTAGCAAATGCATGTAAGGCTTGGTTAACCTGGGTTGCAACAATACTTTCAGGTTGCGAGGAGGTATTGGGACCAAACCTTGATATGAGAAAGGAGATAGTCTTTTTAGATTTTTAAGTACTCATATATGGATTTAAATCATTTTTAGAAGTATTTTCTTTGAGGAGCATATAGGATGAGATCAACAGATCTTCTCAACCCATCTGAACCTTTTGAAGGTTATAGGAATGCAAAATGAAACATGACATGATTTGATGCTAGCTTGCAGGTCAAATAGGGAGAATTGTTAGTAATTCAAAAAACAAAGGAAGGATTGCGAAGACCTTAAATCCTCAAAAAGGAGAGAAGAAGAGATCCAATAATGGAAACTATGTTATTCTCACAGATGGTGCTAATTTGATGAACCTAAGATCCTCAAAGTAGAAAGTGATGGATCTCATTGCATAGACCTGGGCCAAGACTTGATTGGAACTTCTTAGACCTACAAGATAAGGAAATAAACATCAAAGGGCCAAAAATTCTTGACTTGACAAAGCCTTTTCAATATTTAAGCTAGCGGCTGGATATGAGTATTCTAAAAAAAGAGGATGATCTTCCTTGAAAGAGAATATTTTGGGTAAAAAAAGGAGATTTAGAAGTAATAGAAGTTAATCTTAATGTGTTAGGGGACTATGTTTCCCTTTTTATGTTATTGGAGGTCATTGCCGGATCAATTGAAAAGGATGTGTGTCATTATCTTATGGACAAGTAAGGTCGCATCATGTGGAATTGATGGACAGTTTCTTCACACATATGTCTTCTGACAGGGCTAAGGCAACATAATAAATCTTTACAGGACCAATAAATCACTGCATTAGACATGGATAGTAGAATGACAAGCTAGCTTAATGATTATTAGATTGTCGATGTACTACGAGCATCCCGCTGCATGGGTACCTCGCCTTGGCGAAGAAATTTCTCGATGAGTATACATTGATGGGATGACTACTTCGAAATTTCTCTATTGGGTCTCCATGCCCTATGAATTCAGATAAGCTTCTTCATTATTTTGGGCCCAAAGATTTGTTCAAAGTCCATAAGCTAAAGCCATATTTTATTCCTCATCAGCGAGTATAATTTGTTTTTATGGAATTTTTTTTTCAATTTTACGATTGCTTTTTTTTTTTTTCATTTTTACTGTTTTTTGGTATATGTTTAGTATATGCGTGGTATATTTTTGGTATATATTTGGTATATGTCGTATTTTTGAAAAAATATTTTTAAATATATAGTATTTTTGAAAAAATATTTTAGGTATGTAGTATTTTTGAAAAAAAAAAATTATAACAGTAAAAATGAAATATTTTTTATTTTTTAGGGTATTTTTGAAAAAATCCCTTATTTTTATGAAGCAGAAAAGTTCATTTTTTCAGGATAATTTCATCTCACCTTCATCAAGAACCAAAACCAAGTCATTATCAATGACAGTGGGTATTCGATGTGCCACGGTTATGACTGTGCATCCACTGGTTTCTTCTCTTATAGTCCCTTGAATGATATTGTCAGTTGCTGTATCAATAGAAGCTGTGGCCTCATCTAACAACAAAATTCTCCTCTTCTTTAGAAGCACTCTAGCCAAACAGACAAGTTGTCTCTGCCCAACACTCCAGTTTTCTCCATCTTCAGCAACTGCTTCATAACCAAGAAGGTTCAAAATTATTAAATAGACAAGGAATTAAAATGCATAATATTCTGAAGACATAAAAAATCTGACTTCAGAATTTTCAAGTATGTACCTAGTGCTTCAAGAAGCCTTGGGTCCTGCCTTATTATATCAGCAAGGCGACATTTGTTGAGAACCTGAGAAACATATTGGTTCTGTAAATATAATTTCAGATCATGCTTTTAAAGGAACAAAATTTTATTTTTACCTCCCAGATTTCTTGATCCAAGTGTTGTTGAAAAGGATCCAGATTAGTCCTCATAGTTCCTTGAAATAATGTGGGATCCTGTGGTATTATTCCTAGTCTAGTCCTCAAATCTTGCAAACCTATCTTGGAGATATCCCGTCCATCAATAAGAATCTGGCCTTCTGAGGGCTCAATCAACCTGAGAAGAGCTTGAATCAAAGTAGACTTTCCACTTCCTGTTCTACCCACAACACCAATTTTCTTCCCCCCTGGGAAGGAGCAGGTTATCGATTTGAGAACCATTGGGAGCGTTGGACTATATTGGACACAAAGGTTTACTAGATCAATTTTTCCATCTTCTGGCCATTCAGGATTTGGCCTACAATCTTGAATCTCTAAGGGAGCTTCACTGGGTATATTAGTAAATTGAAGAATTCTTTCAATTGATATCATTTTGTTCTGAACATTGCATAGGTTCCATATGACCCAAGCCTGAATAACATTCAGGTTCAGACCATACGTAGCTGCCAGTCCTGCCAAGCCTGATAACCAGTTTAGCAGTCGTTAGTTTAACATTGATATTAGAATAAATAAACATGTTCAACCTGTATGAAAAAAAAATATCTTAAACAAATTC
The DNA here is from genome assembly GCA_948193065.1 of Aleurites moluccanus. Taxonomy (NCBI): domain Eukaryota; kingdom Viridiplantae; phylum Streptophyta; class Magnoliopsida; order Malpighiales; family Euphorbiaceae; genus Aleurites; species Aleurites moluccanus. The sequence goes on along the minus strand of CANXYC012470211.1, from coordinate 30,060 downwards.
CATAGAAGTTTGATGGTTATTGGGTATTATTACGCCATAGACTATGAGTTTAATTATTATTTTCTTCTCCTAAGCTTGCTCAACAGATTTCAACTAGAAGAATTTAGTTGCTACATTTTCCATGCTGATTTCAATTCTTCCATTGTTTCACTAAGAATGACGCTATCACAATTGAATGCTAATTGTCATGCATATTTTCTCTGAGCTGTTGGGTTACTAAATACAAGGGGCAGCTGGAACTTACTGGGATCAATAACTGATCTAGGAAGGCTCACCAAGATGATCAGAACAAGGAAAAAAACAAGGTTGAAAAGAAAGTTGATTCGAACACATAGCCATTCCATTGTGCCTGTGTTATGGAAGACTATGCGAGAATAATCATCAGTCAGGCTCAGGGTTCTTATCAAGAATCGATCTTCCTGATTGAAACAATGAATAGTTGCTGCCCCTGCAATAGATTCTGAGAAGTGCTGCAATATAGGAGCCTTTCTGATTCCAACCATCCTGGCTAATTCTCTAGCAGTGGTAACGTAATAGGCCTGCATAATATGTTGATTAAGAACCAATACTCTAAAATATGACAATGGAAGGAAAAAAAAATGTCACATCTGTTTTCGAGATTTTGCTCTTGCCTGATACCAGATAGAGATTCCAAGGATGACAAGAAAGAGAAGGAAGACCAGCCAAGAGACCTGAGACATTAGGATAATTATGCTTAATAGCTGAATTAGTGCAAATGCCAATCCAGCTAATCTGTAGGGAATGTCAGTGTCTACTGTGCTTTGATCTGTAGATGACTGTAATGAAAGACAAGAAAAGAACATTATTTCTTGAAGACATTTGCATTTATAAGAGAAAAATGAAAATTATGAAAATGGAAATAGATAAAAAAAATACTCACTCTGTTGAGAATTCTACTTGAAGGGGTTGAATCAAAGAAAGAAATAGGCGCTCGAAAAACTGATTTGATCATTCCAAGGAAGAGTCTCTGAGAAGTCTCAACAGCAATAGTTGCCAGAAAAACTGCTCTCCCTAACATAAAGATGGAGCTCCCACAGGACAACAAAATGAATATCTCAATCAACTTCTCTCTTGTGACCTTGTGTCTGTCCTCTGACGCCCAAGCAATCCAATAATTGCTACCCATCTGCAGCCCCTGGAAGAGGACTTGACATAGAAGGATGACTGGAACAAGGGCTCCTTTATAAGCTGAAGTAACAAAAGTTGAGTAAACATTCCATTTCACTCTACCAGTTTCAGTTTCTTCTTCATGAGTTTTCTCTGAAACTCTACTTTTATTAATGGGCTCTCCAATTTCTTCTGTGACTTCATTTTGATTTAACTGACAGGGTCTACTGGTTAAGGCATTATCTTCTTGGGGTGCGTTCAATTGGTTCAGTGACTTTTTGTGGGCAGCCATTTGTCTAACAAGTTCACAAGTGGGATCTGCAATTAGATCTTCATATTTTCCTGACTGGACAATCATACCATCTTTCATCACCTATAAGTATGCAATTGATGTGAAAAATTAGAGGGCTTTAGAAAACAATTTCTCATGATTAATTAATATATGAAAGAAGCTTCTAATTACTTTACCAGAACAAGGTCTGCAGCATCTAAAAATTCCAGTTGATGGGCAGCATATATGACAGTCTTCTGAGACAAGAGTTGCTGGAGACATTTCTGGAGAAAAAAAAAATCCAACTTTGAAGGAAATTATATTATTAAAATGAGAATGCAGAAGCATAGTTGTTGAGAGGAATAATAATAAAAAAAACTTAAATAATAAGAGGAAAATGGTTACCTTGAACAGATGTGTTCCAGTACGGGTGTCTACAGCACTGAAAGGGTCATCCAGAATGTAAACATCTGAATTACTGTATACAGCCCTTGCAAGTTGAATTCTCTGCTTTTGCCCTCCACTCAAGTTCATCCCTCTCTCTCCCACCACAGTCAAATCTCCATGAACCCATATCCCAATATCCTGGTTCAAAGCACATCCTTCCAAAACATCCTCATAAAAGGCCACATCCACATCCTTGCCAAACAACACATTTTCTTTCACAGTTCCTGTTTGAATCCAAGCGCTTTGGGGAACATAAGCTTTTGTTCCATAAACCTTGATTCCTGCTCCAGAAATTCTGGGAATCTCATCAAGTATACTACACAAAAGGCTGGATTTGCCTGACCCTACTGATCCACAAACAGCAACTTTGTAACCCTTTAATATTTTCATTTTTTCTGTAATTTTAATAGTAGGTTCCCTCGAGTTCTGATCACTTGTTTCCCAAGCATACTCTCCAATATCAAGTTCAATTGCAACATCAGATTCTTGTGAAATATGATAAGGTATTTGCTTTCTTTGACCCTCTTCTCTTATGAACTCTTGAACGCGATCAACTGAGACCTTAGTTTGAGTAATCACTGATATAAGCTCAGGCAGGTTGTAGATGGGTTCTTGCAGAATTCTGAAAGTGGCTAAAGCTGAGAGGACTGTACCTGTGGTTAATGGTATTTTCAATAAAATGCAGCCTCCAAAGGTTACGACAGAAACTAGAGTTGGTGAAGCCCAAAAGAGAAAAGCTATTGCTGAGCATGTATAGAGATATACTTTCAGATGTTTTCTCTCAATCTCTCTAAGTAGAAGAAGTTTCTCTAAAAATTTAGATTCCCACGAGTACAGTTTCAAGACTCTCATGCTCTTGAGAGTCTCTGAAGTTGCTTTAATTCTTGAATCTTTCGCTTCCATGATCCTGGAATGCAGCTTTTGTTGCATTTTTACCAATGGTGTGTTGCTTACCATAACCAAAATTGTGGAAGAAAGAGCAGCAAATGCGGGAGCAGCACCCAGATTCTTATACAAAATTACAACGGCTAAAAATACCTGAAGTGGCAGCAACCATACTCCATGAATGTTCCAGCAGAAATCTCCAATTCTCTCCACATCCACATTTATCATATTTATGATTTTACCATTGCTTGGACCAGAAAATTTTATCGATAGAGATTTCTTGTAGATAAGTACCGTAAGAGCTGCCCTTACTCTTACGCCAATTCGCTGAGCACCAAAATACCATTGTCTTTGAGTTACTGATTCAATTATTTTTGAGAAAAATAAGATACATGCAAGAATCAACCCATAAAGGTAGCTTGAACTCTCATGTTTCTCTGATAAGAAATTTACAAAGCTTGTGATCACAAGGGGACCCATATAGGAGGCAACTGTATTAACTCCTGTAAAACAATGAAGAGAAGCTGTAAAATAAAGTGGGGAAACAGGACAAAAGATAAGAACTGCTAAATCAAATCCATAGAAAGTACCTGCAAAAACCCCATTTATTAACAGGGATTTCCATGTAGCAAAAGCTATGGCCTTTGGCAAGTTAGAAGTTTCAGTTTTACTTTTCCAAAATGATTCTTCAAGCAATGAAGAAGCAAACTTTGCTGTTTCTGATTGAGGAACAGAAGGTATGTGAGACCATTCTAGTTTTTGTTTTCTTCCCCTACTAAACAGTGGATTTAGCCATTGAAAGGTGATACGGCTCCAAATTCCAGCATTTGTAAATCTGGCGGAATCGTTCAACTCAATCTTATGTTCAGAAATATTAGAACGGAATATTAGAGCATTGAAACAAAGCAGTAAGGACAATGATAAGTAAATTAAATCAACAATTTTAGTTTCAGGTAAAGGAATTGGCAATTCTGTGGAACTGAAATTGTTAATCAAGTAAATAGAGAGGGAAAGTGAATAGAAAATGCAGGAAAAGACCCACCAAACAATGAGGACTATGGGCCACCTTTTGCCTTCTCTAAGAATTGTGTTTTCAGAATAGAAAGCAACTATTACAACTAAAATCCAGGTCATAGACGAGAAGATGGATTTAAAGTTAAAAATTCTATGACCCCAATACTCAATAAACCCAGAACCAAGATTCAAGATAGCAATTAAGACATTACAAAGAACAGAGATTTTGGAAAACAATGTAGATTCTTCCCTGCCTAAATCACTACAACCATCTCTCCTTTTCCAGATTTGTATCAAAAACCATCCCAATAACAATATGGAAAAAGCTACATTGGCTATATCTAAAAAGATATCTAAATTAACTTCTAATAAAAAATCCCATTTTTTCTTTCTCCTCGCAAAATCAAAAAAATTGAACCCAGAAACTGAAACTATACCCAAGAAACCATCAGAAGTAGCATTATGTGCCATGTGTGGGTTAAAACCTCCAAAAAGAAACCTCCTTTAATGTCTTAACAATGAAAATAATGAAAACCCATTTGAGAAAACATTGTGAAAAACATAGACGAGCAGATAAGAAGCCAAATCGAGTCTGTGACAGTGTGATTATTTGAGACAAACAAAACCAAACATGCAAAGTGTAAAGAGACAAGTGGGAATTTAAGGGTTGATGAGAAGTTTAGGATCTGTATAAAATAAATAGTAAAATAGTTAAAAAAAAAACATCACTATCATCGTATCCTTAAAATCTTTGTTGTCACATTGCTATCCCATCCAATTCAGCCATAGAAGAGTATAATGGCATTAAATTAATACATAGATGAGCACAAAATAGGACCAGAATCTAAACAGCTTTGCTATCCCTCGAGAAATTTCTGTATTAATCTTTAATACTGTTGGAATCTAAGTGGTCAATCAATCCTATTCCAATGTCGTCATTTTAATGACACACTTCCACTTAACATATATTAGTCTAATTGATAAGATTAAGATACTGAGCCAAAAGATTTCAGGTTCAAATTATGAAGAAAATTAATTGCAAAATATGAGTTTCTTTTTTGGGGATTTATAAATAAACTTGAATTTTTTTCTAAATTTAGGTACAAATACCTTTAGGTAATGTAATTCTCATACTAGAAATAAAATTGATGTGATTTTCTTAAGTTTCATATCATTTTGAGATTGTATAATTATAAGTCATATATTAGTATAAAAATTTCTATCCATTCTCCATAGCCTTTTGTATTTATATATCTATTAAGTATTCATTTAGTTTGACTTTTGAAAGCTATTAGTCAGCTCTTGAACATCCAACAACTAATACAAAGTGTTTGATAAAAAAAAAATTAAAATCCAACAGCATTTCCAACTGCTAATTTTTTGAATTATAACTAAAAGCTAAATTTTGGATTAGAAGCTGAAATTTGTAGCTTTTGTTTAAAAATATCATTAAAATTTAAAATAATCATAAAAATACCTACTATTAAATAAAAATATATATACATCATTATTTAACTTTTAAAATATTTTAAGATATATACACATTTATATAATTAAATCAAGTTGATTAAAAAATGTATTTATTTTTGTTAATATATTTTATATGAAATAAATTATTAATTCCATATAATTAAAATTTACCATAATTTATAAAATAATGTCCCTATTTATCATTTTACAATTTAACTATAAATTTAATCATTAAATTATCAAATATTTTATAATTTTTGCAACTAATGATTGTGAATCAATTAAAAAATACACCCCACTCAATTTATATCAACTAGAATCATATATATATATATATAATGAAGATAAAATAGGTATACAATTTTTTCCCTTCACTAAATCAAATTGAAAGTATTAAATTCAATTGATCTGAAATCAGTTGGAGGCTAAAAAAATCTACATAATATTAAGTAATTAATTCTTTAAATAAGTGAATTGATTTTTTATTTATTTTAACTTAATTAATGTATTAATTTTTAATATACCAAATTTAAAATAAAAAAATAATGGATAAGAGAATTATAATCCCAAAAATACATTTTTAAACATAATATTCTTCCAATATTAAGTTTAAATGAAAAAAAAAAAATCACTTAACTCAATAAATGCTTGATTTTATTTGAATATAATTCAAACAGAACTAGCTCATGCATATATACCCTTATGTTATTATTATTATTGTTATTTTTTAGCACCAAAGAGGGAAAAAATCGATTTTGAATTTATTATTTATAAGAATACGCATTTATCACTGGGTTATGTTTCGGTGTGTAAAATATAATTATTTACCTTAATATATTTCTACTAAAACTCATGAAATCTCAAGGAAATTAATAAATAATAATGATAATAATACTAAAAATTAATTCTAATTTCTTAAAAACTACACCTATATACGCAATACACAAGATTAATAGATATGCGATTATACTCATACTCATATATGTAGGAAAAATAAAAAAAAAAGTTTTATCTAATAAATAATAATAATAAATTTTTATATACCCTATTGTATTTTTTATTATATAATATTTAAAAAATATCCTGTAACTCTATCTTATAATTTTTTATAAATAATACATACACATGAAAATTTATTATTATTATTATATTTTATTTTTAAATAATAATTAAAAAATAAATAAATCATACTACAAAATAAAATAATAATTTAATATTATTTTATAACCACAAAATATTGTGGGTATCAACTAATATTATTTAAACTTTAGACTAATTATAATATCGATAAGCTTAGGTAATATATCTAAAAGATTAGGTTAAAAGAACATAATTTGTGTATATCAAGAGGACCTTGACTTTCCACGTGTGAAATAAATTGCATGACATGTGTCCCCTTTACAATTACATTTTATAATTTAGAGCGAAATTAGAAAATTTTATTAGAAAAAAAAAATTCTTTCCGTTTTTTAAAAAATATTATTATTTTTTTATTCGTCTCAAATTATAATTTATTTTATTTATTTTAAACATTAATTTAATAACTAATATCAAATATATTTGTTATTAATTCACATCATTATTATTACATATATAATTATATTTTTACTTTTTTTTATGTTAAAATTATAAATTTAATAAAATAATTTTTTAGCATTTTGATATAATAATTTTTTAAATTTAAAACTTATTAATTAGATGATGAGTTATTAAATGCATTATCAATATTATGATAATTAATTAAGATGAATGATTTAATTACTATAAATATTAAAAAAAATAAAATATTGAAAATAATATCATCAAATTAATAAGCAATTTATATTTAAAAATGCATCAGTTTATAAAATATTATAGAGTGTTGAGAACATTATAAATTTATGGAGTATTATACATTATGGAGTGTTGAGTCTTTGGTTTAGTGTATGTAATCTTGAAGGTGACTTTATTACAGAATAAAAAATCTTATAAATTTAGTATAGAGTCTTGGTTCAGTGTATATAATATAAAGAACCTTTTAAAAAGGAAATGGAGTGTTATAATCAACTATGTCTATACATTATATTTTGATTCTAACCTCAACATGGATACATTATATTTTGAAAAGTCTCTTAAGGATATATATGTGGGGCCTTCTCCTTCATAATATTTATGGAGTAGCCTATCAAAGACGTCTGTGAAGAAACTCTACCTTCTTCTTATCCAATTTACAAAAAGAACTTATTCATTTGATGATATTATTTTCTTCGACCTAATTTGGTACAGTTTATGAAAATAACTTTTTATATGGAGAAAAATTTTATTCCTAAAAGTGATACTTTCAAAAACAATTAACTGTATATTTGTGTTTGGTAAAATACAATATAAAAACTACTTATAAACTAATAATAGGTAGATTTGTTATTGTTAATAAAAGTGAATGATATTTTTGTCCATTATTTTTTTAAAATCAGCTATGCGTTTAATTTAAAATTCTGCTATCTTAAAAAGTTTTAATTTCTAACTTATTCAAAAAATTGAATTTTAACTATCCAGATAATTGTTTTTATTAATTTTGATATTTATCAAACACTATAAACTGAGTCAAAATCAGCTTTTCGTCCAAAAAAAATATTTTTTCCCTTTTATAAATTATGCCAAACGGCACTTAGTGGAAATATATAAATATTGATAAGTGTCGATTAGTATTTAAACCTTTACGATATTGTTTCCTTTAATAAAAATAATATTTTCTAAATTGATTAAGAGATTTTGATATGAAATGTATTCAGGTTTAGCAAATTGAGGAAATCAATGAACACATAATGACGACATTTTTAAAGCAAAACCAATTACAATAAAGACTTTGTAACTTTCATACATTCATAGGTAGAAGTTGAAACATTTTAATGTGTATAGACAAAGAAAGGACCACATGCCTCATCAACCAATTCAATGATTTTTTTTTTATTAAAAATTTTTTAAGTAAATTTAATTCATCCCATTAATGACCTGACATATAAATCAATAACAAATTCATTATGAAATATGTATTATAATTAACACATCAGATTTATCTAAAAATTTCTCGATTTTCTCTAATTTAAACATATAGATGTTATCCTATTACAATACTAAATTTTATTTAATACATGATGTAATATCCTTTCACTTAGGATTGTGCAAAATATATTTTCATTAATTTAAAGTGAAGTTTATGTATTTATAAGTAAAATATACATAATTTTACTTGTAAAATTTTTATGATAATAAGTTTTGATTTAATGGTATTTGATTTATATTTTTAAAATTGTAAGATCATAGGTTTGAACCTTAATTAACTCTTAATAATAATAATAATAATAATAAGAGTTTGTATTAATCCATCACACTCACATAGGTTAATAATAATATCATATATATTTTCTTTCTTCTTCAACACTTTGAAAAATTAGAAATAATTGAATAAGACATGTCATTGAGTTGAGTGGATGGAATTGTATGGTTATTTTCTCTATTTTGATTGCAAAACTTTTTTTGAGTTCTATCCATCCAATTGAAATATGTTGATGATCATAACTATTTTTTCCAATGAAACTAACAATTTTTAGTTTTGCTTAAAGTGGTATGTAATGTTAATTTTTACATATCACATTATGGAGTGTTGAGAAGGTTACAAATATTATTAGTGTTATATATATTATACATATATATAAGGTTAAAAATATTATGAACATATTATATATTTCATATTAAAATTTAAACTCGAAATTTTTTTAATATTAAAGATATTAAAATTTGAACTCGATATTTTTTTAATGTTGAACGTGACTTTAATACAAAATAAAAAACTTATTAGTTTGATGATATTGTTTCATAGTGGATAATATTTTTCCAAATGATCAAATAAATCTTGATATGAAATATATAACATAGTATTGATAAGTGTGGGTGTTGGACGCTGGTGGTCAATTTGTATTTAAACCTTCACGATATTGTTTTCTTTAATAAAAATAATATTTTCTAAATTGATTAAGAGATTTTGATATGAAATGTATTCATGTTTAGCAAATTGAGGAAATCAGTGAACACATAATGACGACATTTTTAAAAGCAAAACCAATTACAATAAAGACTTTGTAACTTTCATACATTCATATGTAGAAGTTGAAACATTTTAATGTGTATAGACAAAGAAAGGACCACATGCCTCATCAACCAATTAAATGATTTTTTTGATTCTTTCTTTCTTCTTCTTGAAAATTAGCTAGGAAATATCCCAACAACACAAAAACAACAATAAAAATAACATTCAAGAAATAAAAAAGTAAAAGATACTTACAAGTATTCTTTAGTAGATAGTAGTTTTAAGAATAATCTTGAAATACTTGAGAGAAAGGGAAAAAACAAAAGGTTTTTAAAAATGACAAGTTAGATTTTGATTTAAAAAAAAAATTAAAACTTTAGAAATAAAGGATAATTTGTGGTGCTGAGCTTTGGGTTTTTAAATTTACTATTTACTAGTAAAATAAAAATAAATGGGTTAAATTTTTTTGAAGTTTATTTTTCTTATTTTTTAATTAAATCAATTTTCTAAAATAATAATAATTAATTAAGTTTTTAATAAAAATATTTTTTAATTAAATAATTTTTATTAATATGTAGGATAAAGTAATTTTAATATTATAAATTATATATACTTTTTTGTTTTGGAGGGCCCATATATATAGATATTGAAATCATATTTCTTTCTTTTTCACCTCTTTGGAAAATTAGAAATAATTGAATAAGACATGTCATTGAGTGCATGGAATTGTATGGTTATTTTCTCTATTTTAATTGGCAAAGCTTTGTTTGAGTTCTATCCATCCAATTGAAACATGTTGATGATCATAACTATTTTTTCCAATGAAAGTAACAATTTTTAGTTTTGCTTAAAGTGGTACTTAATGTTAATTTTTTTTTACATATCACATTAATTTATTTCTATAATCTAATTAAAATATTGTTTAGTATAAATTCATACTAGAATTTCATTAAAAAAAAAATTAAATGAATTTTAAATATGAAGTTGTGATAATTTATATTTAAAATCTATTAATTTTAATAGTTTTTACCTCCATACTAAGCTTATAATTCATTTACAACTAGGTACTATTAATTTTAATAAAATTTAATTTAAGTATAATTAATTTTATAAAATCAAGAATATAAAATTCTAAATAAATTTTCCTTTAAATCAAATATAAAAGTATGAATTTATAAATAAATTTTAAAAATTTTAAAAAATTTATGTATACACACTAAAAGTAATTTCCAAGAATTTTTTTTTATGACCACATCGTATGTAAATTTATTAGCCTAAATGTTAATTAATATATTTTATATTATTTTTAAGATTAATTTTACCTAAAATTTAGATTTAAAAATATCTTAATTTTAAAAAGGAAAAAAAATATCATCAAACTCTTAAACTTTTTTTTTTTTTTGGCTATTAACCCTTTTATAGTTCAATTTTTATCGATTAAATCCTTAAATTTGTATTGTTTGATATATCAGGTTTTTTTTAATGGAGAAAAATAAAAGTTGACTATACGAGCGTTAAAAGCGCGTCAAAAGATTAAATATTATTGACTGAAAAATAAAAAAATAATAAATTAATTAAATTATTTTCTACTGACTAGGAAAGTAAAAAAAAATGAAAAAATAAAAACTTTAATGACAATATACAAACCCAACCCCACTCATCTTCCTCAACCTCTCCCCCACATTACTTGAAAGAAAACTCAGCAAAATGACAAAAAGTGACTCAATTACCGCCACTCCAGTTGGTGAAGAGGAACAAAAGGAAACAAGATTAAGCTTATACTTGATTTTCTCTATTTTCTCTTTCTATGTTTTTCCATTTTTTTTATAACCCTAATCTCTTGATCGATGCTTAGATAGAAAAGAACCTGATTTTGGGATTTAGATTGATGTTTAGACTGCAATTGAATACTTTGTTATATTCTTAGAGTATATCTGTTGCATCTTGAGAACTAAGGGATTATTAATGGCTAATTCTTGAGAACTACCAAGAAAATGCAATTAAGAACAAAACCCAAATTAGTGATTGCATATGGGATTTCATTAGAGAACTGCATGCAATTGAAGACAGAAAAGAACCTGAAAGAGCTTGGTAAGATCCAAGGACGATTCAAGGGTGTGGTCAGAATCAGGAAGTGAAATGAAAAAGATAAATCAACTTCTTTATGGGCTTGTTGATGATCAGATCCTTTAATAACATCTTTTATCCTCTAACAATATTTTATTTCTCTCTGACATCGCTCAGCAAATCGCCTACTCAAAACAATGGCCCTCCTACCCCCTTTCATCTCTCTCTCTCTCTCTCTCTCTCGTCTCTGTTATTTGGCCTTATTCTTTTGCATTGGACACTTAAGCAACTCGTCGTTTTAGTGTGGTATTTTTCATTAGTACGACATCATCCTCCTACCCCCTGCACAGTGGCAAAGGATACACAATGACTCTTCGTCCTCCTTGCTCTTCCTAAGACTAGCAAGAAATTGGCTTCAAGCTTGTCCAAGATACTAAATTAAGTCCATCCTCATATCATCTTGAGTGGTAATTAATTAAAAATTCAGTTTTTTTTGTGTTAAATTGAAATTAAATCAAAATTTAGCTTTTTTTGTATTTTTTCGATGAGTAGAGAAAGACACAGTTAATTGCCCTTTTTATTTCAATGGCAAAAAAGGAAGATGATTGCTCTCTGAAAAATGAATTAAGAAATGATAATGATACTCCGTTTTGGCTATTGAACGACACTGATGGTGATGATGCTTCTTGAGCAAAATTAAGCTTAATCGGAGGAGAGGGTATGTGATGGTATAATCGAAGAAGAGGGTTTGGGCTTACTATAATCGGCGTCATTTTTTACTTTGCACAGTTTTTTATTTTTATTTTTTCATTTTTCAGTCAGTATCCGAAAGCCCAATCAACAACATTTAATCCCTTTATGCGCGTGAACTCCTCTCTCTATAAATTCGTTAAAAAATATATGATATATAAAAAAAATAAAAATTTAAGACTTAATCGATAAAAATTAAATTATAAAAAATTAATAATCAAAAATATAAAAAATTCAGAGACTTAAGAATGCTTTATTTCCTTTTCAAAATATTTTAATATCAATGAATTAAACCACATAAGACAAAAGATGCAAAAAATGGAAAGATTGATGCATGTGGGCGCACATTATATTATACATAAGAAAGGATTTCACACACGACAAAAATAAAAATTATTTTCAGCTCCCACTTTACAGGAATGCTTTTCCAAAAAAGTTTGCTTGTCAATATCAATACGCTTCTCTGTCTATATATTCTTATTAATCTTTAGTTCTCTTCAGAAGAAATTTGGAGTCGAATAATAATAAAATATTTTATAAATAAATAAATATTAAATTTAATATTAAAATTTTTATGTTTGATCTGATCTTAAAATCAGTGAAAATAAAGAGTTATGAGTTAAAAATTCAACTGAAATCGAATATAATTGAATTATAATTAAATTAAATATATAATAAATATTATATATAATATATTATAATTAATATTACTTATTAAAAATTATGATAAATAAAAATATATCTAAATTAATTAATTAATTAAGTAAATATTAATTTATAAATTTATTATATAATATTTGAAATAAAATTTTAAATCATAAAAAAAAAATGAGAGATTTGTTTTTTTAGTGCTAAAAAAACTTAAAATTAATTTTTTTAAAAACTTTTTATTTTACAAAATATTTAAAATTTACTATTTAGTTTATTTTAGAAAATTAAATTTATTTTACAAAAAATTTAAAATTTACTATTTAATTTATTTTATAAAGTATTATTAATATTAATTTTTCATTACGAAATTACTTTAATGGTTGTCATTATAATCAACATTAATGGTGATCGCGATTTGGAAACCCTATACAAAAATTTTATTTTTATTTTTGTTAATGAGAAGTGAGAAACTGCTTATAATTGAATTGAATTGAAAAAATATCGATTTCAGTAATCAATCTAACTAGTTAGTTTGATTTATTTTTGATAATTTTATCTAATATAAATCAATTAATTTTATTCAAATGAGTTTCAACACTTATTTATTTATGAATTTTAATATAGTATCAAAGCAATTTCGACGTGATTTATTAATTTTTCAGCCTATATAGTATCAAAGCAGTTATGACATGATTTCTTAATTTTCCAGCTCACATAGTATCAAAGCAATTTTGACATGATTTTTTTATTTTTTAGTCCGATTCGGTGTTGCTACAGTATTTCAAGAGGAATATTTCAAGTATCAACTGAATATTTCAATTGTATTTGAAGGGGAGGGTTAGGGGAAGTCTCACATTAAAAATAATTTAATTCGGTGTTATTATGATATTTAAGAGGAATATTTTAAGTGTCAAATGATTGTTTCAGTTCCATTTGAAGGGATTACACTTAAAGGAGTGTATTAGAAAAAATCTTACATTAAAAATAGTGTTTTAGTTGCACTTGGAGTATTAGAAAAAGTATCACATTGAAAATGCTAATCACTTTGGTTGTAGATGCCCAATATCTTTCTAAACTCATTATTATTATTATTTTTAAATTTTACATATTTATTTTTAAATTTAATTCTTTAAATAAAAAATTTAATATAATATTATTTTATAGTCAGATTGGATTTAAAGAAAAAATATTAATCAATCTATTTATAAATAAGTATTAATCGACTTATTAATATAAAATGACGAATTAAATTTAATGCACTTAAGAAAATATATTAGAAAATGATTTTATATCTAATAATAATAAAATAATTCATAAATTCATAAATATATAGTGTTAAATTAAAAATAAATTAATTTAACACAAATAAATTTTAATGTTTATCCGCTTATAACCGTAGATACGAAGGGTATATAGCCTTTAATAAGTCTTTCATTCATCAAAAGACAAATTGAAAAGATTGAAAAAGAAAAATCAACAATCCATCAGTTTTCAACTAGCAAATCACTGCCTTTGGACCATTGTTAATTAGACTTTGATAATTTGATGGGATGGGCCTGATCTAAATTCAATTTTTTTTTTAAAATATTGGAAAGTAAATTCAAAATATAGTTTTAAATAAAATGGTGATGTATTGTAAAATGGTATTATTTTAAGAATGGTGAATCTGACATTTTTTGTGAGTGTACATTGAATAATTTCATATTAGAGGCCTGCTTTAAAATATGTTGGCTTAATGATAAAAAAAAAAAATTAATAATATTTTTGTGCATTTATAATTTTATCTTAAGTTTTTAATTTAATAAATTAAACATAATTTCTTAAAGAATTATTTAGATAATTAGTCATTTGAAACAATTAATTATGTTTGAATTAAGAATATTTAAAATCCATGAAATATATTTAAATTCATGAAATTAAAAACTGTAAAATTAATAAAATTAATAAATTCCATTGTTTAGTAACTAAATAAAATTATTGGATTATGATTTATATTTCCTTATACTCATGTTTGGTTGAATAATTAAATTTTATAGATTTTGAAAGTAAATTATTAATTTATTTTATATTTTTAATAGATTTTCTAACTCTAATCAATATATTTTTTATGGCAACAAACAATTCTTTATGGATATGAAAGGACTTTCTATGTTTCTATTTTTTTTTTTTTAAATTGAAATCATGTGAATTGAGGAAAATATTATTTAAATAAATTAAATTAGTTTCAATAAAAATAATAATTTTAAATGTAAATATATTTATTAAATAATAATAATAATAATAAGTTAATTAAATATTATATTATATTTTAATATAAAAATAATAATAATTTTTATAAATTGCAATTACATAGAATTATAAAATTCTCTCGTCCATCTGAAATGATGAAATTAGCAAAGATTTTTCAAAATCAATGAATTTCACCTTTATTTTTATCAATCGAAAAATAGATTTTGCTGAAATTTATGGATTTAATAAATTTTATCACTCAAAATTTCTCTATCCAAATTTGGTCTAAACAAATAAATTTTTTTATTATATTTATTTTTTATAGTTTTACACTCGAAACTCATATATACTTAAATTTACTATAATTTTAAATGGATCACTTATCCAAATAAATACAAAAAATAAAATTTTATAATATTATATTTAATTAGATTGTTAAAATATCAAATTAGATGATGAGTTTGTGGTGAATCGTAAATGTTCAAGGAGAAATGAAGAACACATGCTATTAGCAAAAAATAATTTAATACTCCCTCATTTTTTGAATAAGTGTGGTTTTAGAAAATTTTGTTTTGTTCCTAAATATGTGCAAATCAATACTATATTAATATTTTTTTTTTAATTTTAATTTTTATACGTATCGCTTTCATTTGATGACTATAAATATTTTATTTTTTTAATAACAACGTCATTTTGATAAATAATTTTTTTTCTATTATCGAAAAAATTTATTACATTTTTTAATATATATATAAAAACTTTAAATTATATTTATTTTGGAACGAATGGAATGAATAATAATAATAATTAGAGGCATATTTTTAAGTTGTCCAAATAAGTGTCATATTTGGTATTTTATCTCTTATTCTATGTTTTTTTTTTTTTTGTGTCACACATTAATTATGAAAAAATATTAGCTGCTAAAATAATTTGAATAAAAAATAATATGATGCATAAAGATATACGTGAGACATGAGATGAAATATTAAATGGACAGAAAATATACTTTTAAGACTCTTGTGAGATATTGGAATCAAAATGAACATCAAGAGTCAAAATCAAATTGAATATCAAGAGTTAGGGGAATGCCGATCCCCTAATTTCACCTCTACCAAAGCATCACTAAATTGAAGAAATTGATGCTCACACAAATTTGTACTTCAACAATAAACTGATGTATACAAGCAATTGAATCTGAAAAGGCAAATGAATGTTGCCATCATACTTGTGCAACTTGATTTCACCACTACTTGCCATATAATCGTTCTTGCATTCAGCACGATGGCTGGCAGCAATCAAGGAGGCAATCAGGATAACTTGTCCTAAAATTCATGCATTCAATCCGATGGCAGCAATTAAGGAGGCAATGAGACGAAGGACCAACGTGCATTGTGGTTAGAAGATGAAGACATGCCTGTCACCTTGATAATTCATAGTCTGGACAGGGACATGCCTGTCACCTTGATGAAGGTATACATTAAAAATACCAAAAACAAACCTTAATGTGAATATTTATTTTGATCGTCTCTTCTATATTTTGTTAATCCGAGCTTTGGGCTTATGAAGTTTCTAAATTGACTATTAGTAATCTGTTCTAATTTGAATGCAACCTTAATTTTTGTCACAAGTCATGACTAATTAAACGAAATAAGTGTATAGATATAGCTGACTTGTTCTTTTTGTGATACTAAATATAGCTGGCTTCTTCTTTTTGTGACTGGAATTTCATACCATCAAGGTTCATTTTTCTTCAAAAGAAAACTTTGCTCAATCATTGAACACTTTATTTTCCAGGATTAGCTTTCAAAATGTGTCTATATGATGAGTCGGACCACATATTAAGGAAAAAAATTTGTATACTGAATCAGGGCATTTGGAAACCCGGATGATATTTGACTGTTTGGGTTAGTGCTTGAATGAATTGTTTTATGCACAAAGGGCATAAAGGGCTTGGCAGATAATGCCTGGTTCAGTCTATTTAGATTCAAACGGTTACTTTGTTATTATTCCAGTCAAATTGGTGAAGTTTATTGTAGATTTTGCAGCTAGTGCAGCTAGGCAGAACTACCCGCCATAGCTGGATTGTGTTCCGATCAAGCTCTCGATCTTATTCACTTAAAATCTTTCACGGAAAGAAAGGAAAACATACTAAATCCCTTATTTATCTCATTTTGAAAATGGTTAAAATCCCTTCTTTGTACGTAACAGAAACAAAAGGCTAAATTAAAAAGTGGATGTATTTGTTCTTTCTCAATTTTAGAATAGTGAAAGAGCTTCAGAAAACTGAGGCTAAATCCAAAGTAGGTGCACTTGTGTTTTCTCAATGCAAGTAGAAGAGTGAAAGAGAAACGCCAAAACACAACAGTCAGAGTTTCTTCATTCCCAATCAAAACATGACAACACTAAAAAAAAACAACTCAAGGCATCAATTTTGGCTCCTTCTTGGTATTCCATACTACATCAATTTTGGCTCCTTGGATTCCATACTACACAATGTGAATAAAAGATTCACAATAACCACCACTCAAAATATATAATTTTTTTCCTTGACACCTCTCTCTCTCTCTCTCCCTATTGCTCATCCCATTCATCATTCTTGTATGAAACCAGAGTGTCAACCTTATGTATCTGCCACAAACCCAACAACAAAATCAATAATAACATTCCAATAATGAACTCTCTCTTTCTTCCTCAAATCTAAGTTTTGCATGTACTTTACCTTGGTATCAAAAGAATGCAATTTCACCATTTGTGGATTAGTAATCAATTTTGGATCGCTCTCAATCCAACTGAATGGGACTGCAACATCTTTATCTGTGTATGCTAACACATCAAATACACCTATAGCATCCAAAAATCAACAAGTGAGCAAATATACAGTTTCAGCAATAATCTTGTACATGGTCAAGAAATAATTGTACAAGTTCTTACAAGTTTCATCAAGGCATGGCAAGTAAGTAATACTTGAAGCAATTTGACGCATGATTGCCTGTATCTCCCTCATTATTTCTTTATCACTCTTTTCTTTTGTTACCCTGAAACCATTTGTATACATCAAATAAATAAATCTATGAAATGGAAATTTCAAGGAGATAAATACAAAGGGTTTAAGAACTCTGGATTAAAATCATACCCTTTTTCAACAACCTCGCTGTCAGTCTCAATGCTGAAATTCCATCTCTCTAGGACTTCACTGGTGGATTTGCTCATAATCACAAGAACAACCCTCTGTAACATTCCAGCTTCAAGCCATTCTTTTGCAAATTCAAAAAACAAATATTTCAACAATTATAAATAAATCTCAAATAATTTCCAGCTTTACAAATTGATGAAGAGGAAAAAAATTGGGTTTTATTCATTTCTTTTCCAAAATTTTCTTACCAACCAAACAGTATCAAAAAGGAAAATACTACACAAAGACAGAGTCTTACCTGATAATTGAGCGGTTAGGTTAGCAATAAAGGTTTTAACACCTTGATCCTGAGTAAGCAACATTGGGAGCCCATATTTCTTTGCCTTCACAAAACTCTCTTCTGGATAAACCCCTCGATTGTACAATATACTAAACAACAATTCATTCATCAGTACTCTTCAAGACCCATAAAATTAAATAATAATAATAATAATAATAAATAAATAATGACTCATTCAATTTTAACCTGTTCGCTGCATAACCTGAAAAGGGATTGAAGAGAAACACAAAAGATAAGATTTTTCTCCAAAACCAACAACGAAAATCAAGAATTGAACTAAAAAAGGGATCTAAAGGGGAAAATTAAAGACTTTGACATACCAAAGAACTCACTGACAATTGCTGCAGATCCACGAAGAGTGATGATGTCCTTAGTAACCGTTTTGGATGCCATTACAGGTAATTTGATCCGTAAAATTTACAGAGGTAAAATTCAAAAAGAAAAGGAATTAAAAAAGAAATGGGTTTATTTTCCGGTGGAAACAGAAGATGGGGTTTGATTGGATTAGGAGAATATTTGATTGAGGTTGGAAGAAATAGATTTTTAGGGTTTGAGTAAATGAAGTCGAGCAGGGCAAAGACAACGGCTAGTTTTTCTGGTTTCATCTGGAGGCCAACGGTAACAATTTAAATGCGCCCTTAACGGTTAGAAAATGGGATTGTCAATAGATTCTTTGCTGAATTGCTGATTTTGAACTCCAATTAAGCCGTCGCAATACGGCTTGTCGTGTAATAAAGAGGCCATAAGAAAATAAACATGCGTCTCATTTGTGGGCTATTGAGAACAATTAAATAAAGAGAATATTATACAATATCCGATTTTTTATTTTTATTTTATTTATTTTAAAAATATAATTTTTAATATATATTTAATATATTGCGTATTTTTTATAATTTTTTATTAAATATGTATTATTTTTTAAAAAATATTTTTATAATAATAATAATGAAATTTTTCTTATTTTTTTTGGTATTTTTATAAAAATTCCTTAAATGAATGAATTAATATTAAATAGACTAAAATTAATTATTCCACACGGGGCTGAACTTAATTTTTATGAGCCCAACACAAAATGAGGTGAATAAATCGTCCTTTAATTTTATTTTACTCTTTTTTTTAATTTTATTTTGTCCGTGAATTATAATTCACTTTTATTTTGATGTAAATATAAAGGATTTATATTTTTTTATTATTTTATCCTTATTATGATAACTAATAATATTACTTATTTTAAAATAATATAATTATTTATAATTAAATTTTTTTAAAAAATATAATAATATAAATTTAACTTGAAAAAAAAAATTATTTTTTTAACATTTTTTAAAAAATATGAACTATAATTTATAAACAGAAGAAATATTCAAGAAAATTTCTGTTTCATCGAGAATTAATATAATAATAATTAATAATATTAACCCATGCACTCAATTTTCCTAGCATTGGCAATGTTGCTTAAGTGAAAATACCAAAAACCCCAAACCACCTTGATGTTGCTTAACAGTAAACAGCTGCCATTGTTTTGATGGAAATGAGAAGAATTGAAGAGGAAGGAATTAAAAAGAGGAAAGAAAGAGAAAGTTAGACTTCTCAAATTATTAATAAAAATTTAATTATGGGAGATCAATTAGAAATTTAGAAAGATTAATTGAAAAATTAAAATTGATTTATATAGGAATAATTATACATTTTCAAATAAATTAAGGGTCAAGACTTTTGTTTGTCCTCTGGTTATGTAAATGATAATAATAATCTCAGAGCTCTTTAGTTACACGACCGTGCACTATAGGAAACACCACAAACAACCCTTTTGGAGAGAAGGATTGCAACTTAGTCTCATTTTTACTCTATTCCATGCTTTTTACAGCTTCCCTCAACTAAAACTAGATCTCCGGGCCAAATTCCTTGTCCAATAAGAACTTTATTGTATAACAATAATAATATCTATTGTATAACAATAATAATATCTGAGGACAATTTTATATATTCACATGTTTCTCATTAATGGTACTTCTATGCCTTTATGCACATGAAACAAAGTTCAAGAACAAAGAATCAAACGAAAACAAAAGCACCTCAATTCATTTAAGCACTAACTCAAACAGTCAAATATCATCTGGGCTTCCAAATGCCTGAATCAGTTCCCTAAAATTTCAATGTCCATGGGGACCAATCTGAGTTCCAAGGGGAGAACAACGATAAGAAAGCAATAACATTCCAGTTGAAATCAATAATTGAAGTTTAATAAATGGTCTAAAATTGATACCAATTCTGGAATTCTTTTGTTGTCAATGGAAAATACATATTTACAGACATTGGCCGAGTGAAACTCTTCTAAAGTTCAACGTATTACATATGTTATACACAATTGCGTGATACAGTTCCACACTGGTGTGCCATTTATGACAAGATGAAGCATAATAGCAGTCACTTGAAGACCAGCAATGAAAATGGAATGTCTACACATGTGCCTAGTTTCAACTTACACCACGATATATAGCACCAGGTCGAAGGTCGTCCATGTTATCAATTCTATACCCATCAAACTCCCTTAGAGATGTCCAGCCCCGGCGAGTCAAAAAATCGCGGTAGTCATCTTCAGTGTAGAAAATTTTTTCCTCAGTATGTACTGGTATGTGGTCCGACTCATCATATAGACACACTTTGAAAGCTAATCCTGGAAATTGAAGTTCTAAGGATTAGTGTTTAATAATTGAGAGAAATTTTCTTTTGAAGAAAAATAAACCTTGATGGTAAATATCATTAATTTCCAGTCATAAAAGGAAAAGCTATATTTAGTATCACAAAAAGAACAAGCTATATTGTTCAATTATGATGCACAAGGAATTATTTCGATTTCAGGTCATAATAAAATCTTATACCAGCTATGACTTATTTGATTTAATTAGTTATGACTTGTGACAAAAATTTAAGGTACCATTCAAATTAGAACAGATTACTAATATATTATTCTACGAACTAAAAGCTACTCAATTTAGAAACTTCATAAGCCCAAAGCTCCTGAGGATCTTATCGGGCTTAATAAAAAATAGACGACTCGATCAAAACAAATATTTAGCACATTAAGTTTTTTTTTTTTTTTTTGGGTGGTATTTTTAAAGTATACATGCATCAATTACCTTCATCAAGGTGAAGGGTGTAATTTCCCACAGGCATGTCCCTGTCCAGACTACGGATTATCTGGTCTTCATCTTCTAACCAGAATGCACGTTTGGTCCTTAATCTGAAAGCTGACTTGATTGCCTCCTTGATCGCATCTGTGGTGCCATCAATACCAATCCTTCTTGTATAGTCCCCATACTTGACTGTTATCACTCTTCCACCAAATGGCTGACTCTCAGCACCTACCAAATGGAGGAAATGAAGAGCATATCAGAAGAATTCCACATACAATCTCTACAGGCACTAAATTGTCATCTCCTTTAAAAGCTTGCAGAGCCAGTAACTCAAGATTAAAGGAGGGAGGCATAACAGATGCCTTTGGGAGTCCTATACAAGATAACAAATAGATTCTAATTTAGAAACTTACCATTTCCAGGAGTCTCCCTCCAATTCCATGGAGGAACTCCACTTGCTGCAACTGCATCAACTGCGGTGATGGCAAGAGGATGTCCATCATGATCCAAACGTCTTTCAAGGTTGAGTGATGGCCTGCCACTAGCTGTTCACACCAAGGAACTTCAACGAGGGAAATGCATCTTTTTAACTAAAATTAAAAGGAAAAGGTGCACAAGGGATGTAAGCAAAATTCAAGGTGGCCAACAAGTTTTGATATGCATGAAAACCCTTTCTTATCACAAAATATTATCCACTCCAAAACTCAGTGATAGATAGATGAGATTGAGAATACAATAGGGATGACAATGGGACGGGACGGGACGGGGGCGGAGGAACCAACCCCACCCCCGCCTCAGCGGGGAATCTCCATTCCTATCCCCGTTTCACATACGAGATAATTTAGTCTCTATCCTCATTCCTGCGGGGATCCCAACTTAAATTTTGTATTGTGAAATTTGTTTATATTTATAAAATTCATAAATAATAGCTAAAAATATAAAAAAATTTATTTAGAAAATATTAATAAATTCAAACACACAAAATATCAACCAAACATAATTAAAATATTAATATTTTAATATATAAAAAATATTCAGTAATGTTTTTTAATAAAATATTAAAAATTCAGCATATATTAAAATATAAGTACTTAAACAAATTTAATTTAATAAGTGCTTTCAATAAACTCCAACAACCTCATAAGAATTATTTCTTGAACAAATTATTCTTTATATATATATATATATATATATATATATATATATGTTATTAATTAATATAATTTTATATAATGAATAATTAAATAAATATAATAATTAACTAAGTATAATAACGGGTTTCCACGGGAACGGGGATGGGGAATACACTCTCCGTCCCCGCTAACGGGAAAAAAATATTCTCCATCCCTACCCCCATGGGGAGACAAATCGGGAAAACCTCATGTTCGGGACAAATCCCTGCGGAGAATGGGGATTCCCCATCCCATTGCCATCCTTAGAATGCAATTGGCAAGTGCATCTAAAAAATAATTCACATGAATTTTTTTTTTTGTTGGTAATTGGATAATGTAACCGTATAAACACCCACAAAACCCTAGGAAGGAAACAAAATATAAAACAATTAACTGACAGAGTCCAAGGGTTGATCCGGACAGCTTTGGTGAACTTTATACCAGTAGCTATAAATAGAGTTTTGAATTGGAAAATGGGAAGGGATAAATACAAATCCAATACAGAAAATAGTCTACGGGATAATAAGACCTTGTTTAGTTATGGAAAATATTTTCTATTTTCTTTTTCTAGTTTTCATTTTCATTTCCCCATTTTCTATATTTCCTTTTGCCAAATTGAAAATTAGAAAACAAGAAAATATGATAAGATTCTTTTCCGTTTAAAGTTTTCTCTATTTCTCCATTTTCATTTTTATTTTTAAGATTTCTTTTATATTAAATATATAACTATTATTTTCTATAAATATTTATCTTAAAGGATAGTGGAAAACATCATAAAGTAGTTTTCCATAATATAGTGTAATTTTGAAAAACTTGGAATGATTTTCAAATTTTCCATCTAGAAAATTTTGATAACTAAATACCAAATTCCAATTTTATATTTTCTTGGAATAATTTTCTGGAAAAGAGGCATCGTTTTCCACAACTAAACAAGGCCTAACATTTTATTGAAGTCCATTTTTCACCAAGGTTTTATAACACCAATATAAGTGGAGCTTAACCCCCATCCTCCCCACAAAATCTAGAAGAGGAAAATTACATAACTATTTATAAATTGGAAACAGTTGCATGGACATCATGTTGACTGAGGCACAAGCCCTGAGAGATGGACCTTCTAGCAAAATATTCTTCATCGAACCAACTATCAGCTGTAATGGACATAAGCCCCAGTAACAAACAGTCAACAAACCAAAAGTCTGACAGGGGTAATAAATTGCTGAATAAAAATATTGACATAGTTTGTTTCCTTAACCACTAATTTTGAATATTTTCATTCAGTACAATTTTATTTTTACCCATTTTTCAAATTGTCAAAAGATCCTTTTTCTTGTTAATCACATGACTCACAATTCATATTTTTATTCACATATTACTTTCAATGTTCTGCGAGAACTTTCATGGCAAGGACTTCATTGATAAAATAATAAGCAAGCATGTGATTGAACAAAACAGAAAGTGAAGCATGCAAATAACTAAATATTTTTGATATACATTAAAATTGACGGAATTTACAATGGAAAAAGGAAGGGAATTTGGTTCACTCTAAAAATAGAAATGGAATGCAATTATTGCAATTTTCCATTCAGTATCCAAAGAATCCAAACCTTTTTGTAACTTTTTCCTTCTCTGAATAAAATACATGTTCTAAAATTACCATCAAATTGTATTTCTTTAATTATCCTGGTCTGTTGGCTGCATAAAATAGCCACTGAACTTACTCCTGTATGACCATTAGGCTCTCTCTCCCCTCATTCACATTTGGGAAGAAATTGTGGAAGGTTTTCAAAATATGCACACAGCATATGTTACTAGAAGGAATAAATGGCACATATCTGATGCCATTTCTGAATAAGAACTCTTGAGGTCTGAATGTCGATATAAGGCAGGACCTCAAACAATGTGATATTAATTTTTAGTACTGATTGAATAATCCTACCAAGAGTGCATAGCAAATGATAGGGCAGGAAATTCCTCAGGTTCAATCCTATCAATGTTTTGATGAAGAATTCAGCACTCCAAGGCATCATGAAATCACATAGCTGGCTATTAAAACTTGTATAAGCCAATATCTGCCACTAGGAGAACAAATTAGCCAAGCTCCATTTGTGACTTTTACAAGAAGAATAACCAATTGTTACAGGAATTTTTTTTCTGATGAAGCTAAATTTATAAGGCCTGCTATATAAACTCATTCTTAGAATTAATATAGCAAACTGAGAGGGAAGGTGCTTAGAATTCAAGGGTAAGTTGAAGGACAATGATGCCGAGTACTGTAAAAAATAAATGACTTAATCGAACAGTAAACAAAATAGTAGAGAAATAATAGAATCTTTATGTAAACTCCTGCTTCAGTCAGAAATCAGTAGAGTAGTTAGGTCATAAGATGTTCTAATTAACTTACTGAATTAGGTAGTTACTACTGACAATAGTGTTCTTTCCTCCTTTTTTTTTTTCATCAGCACACTCTCTCTCTTCCTATTTATATATATATAGGTTCAGTACGAAGTTAAGAAAGCAGAAAAAACAGTGGAAGTAAGAAATACCAAGATGGCATACAAGATAGTTTTGAAAAAAAAAAATTCTTACACAAGATGTCATTTTGATAATTTATTTTCTCACACAAATATGTTAGCGACTTTTGAATGATACAATCAACTACTAAGATATAGAGGATTGAGATAGTTTGAACATGTGCATCATAGACTAACAAATGCAATGCTATAGAAAGCTAGGCATATTAAAGTTGCAGAAGAAAAGATCAAGAGGTAGACCCAAGATGACAATGGTAAAAAGTAGTAAAAAATGATTTAGCAGCCTCATTTTTTAAAGATATAACCTTAAACCAAGTGGAATGGATGAAAATTATCCATAAACCTAATCCCAATTAGTTTGGGATTAAGGCTTACCTAAGAAGAAAGATATAATCAATTGTTTGCATAAGCAATGCTGAGATCCGATGGATATGTTCTTGTCTGATTCACCTTAAAGACCCATTATTATGAGTTGTTGGAGATCAATGGGAAAAAGGCTAGAAAAGACAGCCACTAGCAAGCAAACACACATACCAAAAAGAAAGAAAAAAAAGGAAGACTGAGAATCAGAAGAAGAACGTTCATACTATCTACAATTATGTAAATGAAGCAACAAAGAAACTCCAGATATAAACTACAGTACTTAGATTTCAGTAAAAATAGTGTACCTTCCACAGGTCCAAAAGTTATACTTGTATCATCAAAGCCTGGGAAAGTCAAACAGACATTGCAACAAATAGTAATGTCATGATAATAGAACCAAAAGTTTCATATATGTTGTAACAGTGCAATCAGATACCTTAATGGTAGTTGAAACCAGAAATGTTTATGACATTGAAATTATATATATATATATATATATATATATATATATATATATAGAGAGAGAGAGAGAGAGAGAGAGAGAGAGAGACTTGCAAAACAAAAAACATAGACAATGTTTCCACCAAATGTTCAATAACTAACTGTGCTGGTTTGGATATATTCAAATAAAATGATTAAAGGACATAATAACATAACAAAATGTTAATTAACAGTAATTTAGAAAAGCTATATTGTGCACCTGAATACCAGCTGACATACACTTGAATATACTGAATTTTCAGGTCAGATATGTATACAAACAATGCACAAATGCCTCGCAAATCATTTGCTTTCAACTTTTCTATATTAGAATCCACAATTAGCTAGAATGGAGAAATTTTTATTCATGCATTTATTGCCAAGGAATGCTAGTATACCATCATGATCATCAATATAGATAAGGAGCTTCTATTTACTTTGGGCCTCAGCTTTCCTCCAGTCATTGTAGCTGCAATAGTCTTAAAGTCTCAGTAACACAAACACATTGGCCAAATTCCTACTGCTTCCAGAATGATAAAATGCCACCATTAAACTAAAAGTTAATATTCACAGCCTAAAAATCAGCTATAAGGATGTAGCCATGGCATTAGTTTCAACAGCAAATTGGGACCCAAGAGCCAAATGCTTTTGAAATTTACACAAGATATTGTTCCATACAGCATATTTCGTTTCCAAAACCTTCTATTTCAAAGGTCAAAATAAAATGGCCAATAGAACTACCAAAATTTCTCCTCTTGGGGGTTGTTCATAGCCCTGAATAGTAAAACAGCAATATAGATTTTGCTTTCATTGTTATATTGCAAGCAAAAGCTCAATTTTCCCTTACACAGTTACATCATCGTAATTCATAAACCCCATAATTTCCTATACTTTTTTTTGGCACCAAATGACCAATAATTATGAACCAATCAGTCAAATCCGCATCCAATAAAAAAAAAATTGAACAAACCATTTCCAGTTATACTGAAATTATTAACAAGCTAATCTCAAATCAATAAAAAATACATAATTACCTTTATCAGCAAATTGCATGTAGGAATCAACCTTAGAAGTAGGAGTAGGACTTTTATACTGGGAATTCTTGCTCCTCTCCTTTAAAATCTCATCAATCTCCTTATAATAAGACATTTTTGCCGACCCACTTCCTCTATCATGATGCTTAGCCTTCTTAAACTCTTTCAACAAGTTCCTCCACTTGTCTGTACACATAGTAGGAGATCGATCGAATCCTTTTTCCCTCATTTTCGCCGATATTTGTTCCCACAAGTGTTTATTTGACTTAGAAGTATTAAACAAGCCATCCATTTCTCTCCGAAGAGCAATTAAACTACGGGTTTCGTCTTGAACCCAAGTCTCAGCTCGCTTCTTAGGCGCTTTCACTTCATGGTTATCATCGCCACTGCTATCCCCAAGAATCATCTGTTGTTGTTGTTGCTGCTGAGGGTGAAGATGATGCTGATGAGGATGCAAATCACCATTAGTTGAGACAACCTCGATAATCATATTATCTCTTGTACTGGGTGGCGCAGCTTCATCTTTGTAGAAATCTGTTGGGCGAGGCTTTTCAGATAAGTACATGGTACAATAAGATTCACTGTTCTCAGTTTTGGGGATTTTGGGTGAAAGGTTCTTGTTTTTGCTTAGATGGGGTTAAAGAAAGGGTGGCATTTCATCAGCCCATCTTCAATCATAAACTCCAAAAACCGGTCAACTTTACACCATTTTTACAACTTTATATCGTGTCCAACAGTTTTTTTATTTCTAATCATAAAATAGTTTCTAATAGACTAATACCATTTTTAACATTAAAATAAAACAAAATATTCTTTTTATATTTCTTTTTATCTACCTCTATATAATTTTTTATAATTTTTCAATATTTTACTAATTAACCATAAATAAATATACTTTACATATTGATTAAAAAATTTTAATTATTAATTTAGCAAAGCCCTAAACTAATAAATTAAAATATAATAATTTATTAAATAAATAAATAAATAAAAAACTAAAAAATAATTAAAAGGAGACTTTTTATAAATATATATATATATATATATACAAGGTAATATTTGAGGGCAAATATGTCAATATGTACATCTGTCATATTTATAAATGAGATGAATAAAATTCATCCCATTAAAATGGAGTTAAATAGATATCTGAGAGAGAGGTCAAGATTGTCATCCTTACATCTCTTCTTATCATATTTGCATCATATTTTCTTTGAAAAGTAAATGGGTAAAACTTAATTGGATCAAAACGATTCGTTTTGGAGTGTAGAGTATAGACATTCTTCTATTTAACAAATAAAATTGTTTCTTAGTTAGTAATTGGTTGGTTCGGTCAAATTTAAAAAAATTATATCCGAATCAAAATTTTTAAAAATTAAAAATTTAATTAAATTTTAAATCGAACTGAATCAATTGAATGTATTCAGAGAGTTGAATTTGTTTTAGTGATTGGGAATTAGGATTTAGTTCAAATTTTAGTTCAAGTGAAGCCGACATTTATAAAATTAGTATGATAATATTATTAATGAATTTTCATTTCGGTTAATCTAAATTTTCAATTGTATCTTTCAATAAACTTATCATAAAACTGAACTGATTAATATGATTTTAAAGGTCAGTTATAGACACATAGATTATGTCAAAGTTTACAATAAAGAAAAGGAGGTAATTAGTTAGCTCACTACGGCTGTTAACATTTTTAATAATTACTATAGTTTTGTTAGAAAAATCTTTCGCATACTACTTTTAATGAAATGTTGATAGGGGAAGCATTAAAGGAATTATTTTCCTCTTGAGAAGTGAAATGTAATGAGCTATTCATCACATGTAAGCTATGGTATGGTGATTAATTATTAATTTACTATGAATTTTGAATATAATTTATATCTTAATTGATTTTGGATTAAAGAAATCTCTTGCAGGTGTAATGATCATACTCTTAAAGACGTCTTAAATTTAATTAGCAAGAGTTTAGAAGATCTTTAATTTGACTATATTGATCTTTATCTAGCATGTATATTCTGTGCTTTTACACTAATCTATAGCTTCTAACAAAGATTATAAAAAAATTTAATTTTGGTCTGGGATAGATATAATATTTGCTATTTTGCATTATGTTATATAGATATATTAGCCATTTCATACAAAGGCAGGTAGTCGAGGTCGGGATCTAGAAAATATAACTCCCTTATGCCCTTCAAGAGACATGGATTGCGATGGAAGACTTACATGAATCAGGTCAGGTACGAGCTATTGGAATTAGCAATTTCTCAATTAAGAAATTTAGCTTGGAAACAACTTGGTCTATATTTTGGACCAAGGTGAGTTTTGGTTTTATCATAATAAGTTCAAGAATGTATTTTTTATATTTTGAGTAATTGATTTATGATTGTTGATTGAGGTTAGAGAGTAACATATTGGATTGGATGAATTGTTGTGATTTAAATTACTTATTGATTAAGTTCTTAGTATAATATTATACTCAAGATTATATGATTAGTAATCCAACACAATTTCAAGTTTATTGACTTAAAAAAAATTATGCTTTTATATTTATGTTGCAGCTCCTTGCCCCATTTATAGAGTTAAATTTCTAAATATTTTGTGTAAACTGAGATTATGCTAAAAATTTATTAAGGCATCTTGTATTGGATCATGCAGATAAAAAGTATATTGTATTATTTGTTAAAAAAAAAATTGAGAATCTCTTGTCAGTATTGTCAATTATATAATTGCAAGCTAAAGTTCAAAGTAATGAATTTTTTTATTTCATAGGTGTTTGGATGGATAATATGCCTTTTATTTTCACTAGACTTTTGGGCCTTTTGAACATGATGGATTGTAGTAGTCAAGAGCACGATATAATAGTAAAACAATCATTCCAACATTTTT
>CANXYC012469877.1:0-18737 GCA_948193065.1 Aleurites moluccanus | reverse complement strand
TTTCCTCCTCCTAAGCTTGAATCTCCATTAGAAATTGCAGGTTGCTTTTCAACTAAATTTTTCTCCCAATTCCAAAGAGCCAACTCATCTACTTCAAGATCTCTGGAAACTATAATTTTTTTATTCTCCAAGCTATAAATCTTGTACACCTTAGATTGAGCTGAATAGCCCAAAAAGATATCCAAATTTGCCTTTTCATCAAACTTGCTTCTGTTTACCGCTGGTACATGAACATAGCATACTGAACCAAAGATTTTCAGGTGCTTAACTGATGGTTTTGACCCAAACCATACTTCAAATGGTGTCATACCCTCCACAACCCTTGTAGTAACTCTGTTTAGAAGATAAACAATTGTATTTATCACTTTAGCCCAAAAAAATTAGGCGAACTCTTCTCAATAAGCATGTATCTGGCCATCTCCACCACGATTCTATTTTTCCTTTCGGATACTCCGTTTTGCTGTGGAGTGTAAGGTACTGTGAACTGTTGATTAATACCTGTAGCTTCACAAAATTTCACCATCTCTTTTGATTTGTACTCCATGCCATTGTCCGATCTCAAAGTCTTGATGTTACATCCACTTTGATTCTCTACATAAGCTTCAAATTTCTTAAAAATAGAGAAAACTTCAGATTTGTTAGTCAAAAAATAAACTCAAACCATCCTTGTGAGATCATCAATAAATAAAAGAAAATATTTACTTCCACTTAGAGATGAAGTGCTCATTAGACCGCAGACATCAGTATGAACCAATTCAAGTTTGTTGGTTGCTCTCCAAGACAAGTTAATAGGAAAAGATTTTCTATGCATCTTCCCTTTTTGACAACATTCACACACATCATCACTTACATTAATAGCAGCCATATCCATCACCATATCATTCTCTTCCATAAACTTCAAAGACTTTTGATTATAGTGCCCAAACCGTCTATGCCATAATGAACTTTCATCAGATTTTGCACTATAAACATGTTGTTTTGTCACATTAAAATCCAAAGGGAAACTATTATCTACCATTCTAACATTTGCAATTTTACAGCCATGAGGATCATAAATTGTGCAACTATTATCTTTGAAATTCAAAGAATAACCCTTATTCAATATTTTTTCCACACTCAACAAATTTTGATCTAGGCAAGGAACATAAAGAACACCATAAATGAATTTGGTACCTTCTTCGGTATGAATAACAATAGTACCTTTGCCTTTACTTTGCACAAGATCTCTGTTTCCAAGCTTCACTTTGATTTTGAAGGATCTGTCAAGTGAAGTAAATACACTTACATCACCAGTCATATGACTTGTACAACCGCTATCAATAAGCCAAGTGTTGGATTTAAATGGTTGAGAGGCATTGGTGGACATAAATAATTGCTCCTCAGGTTGTGGTTGATCCTCGGTGTGATTTGCTTGCTCTCCAGGCTGTTGTTCTATTTGGGCTATCTTCAATCTGCAAAATCTTTCGATATGTCCATATTTTTTGCAATATCTACATTGAAATTGAGATTTATTTTTGTACCAGCAATCTTTCTCAAGGTGGTTTGTTCTTTTACAAGTTCCATATGAGGGAAACTTGCCCTTTTTTTTGAAACTCTTTTGAACTTTCTGCTGGGGCTTTGCCTTTACTTTGCTTGCTGACATTAAATTTCTTATCATTTTTCCCTTCATTTTTCTTACATGTGTGCTTCATCACAAGTGCTCCTTCAGTATTCTTATCTGATCTCATGGAGGTCCTTTGCTCTTATGCTTGCAACTTACTAATAAGTTCTGCTATTGACAAATTTTTCAAATCACAAGATTCTTCAATTGTTGAGATCTTAGATTTGAATTTGTTAGGCAAGCTAATCATAATTTTCTCCACCACCTTTGAGTTTTCAAATGGGTCACCATACAACCGAATCTGATTGATAAGTTTTATGAGTTTTGCAAAATATTTATTGACTGTCTCCCCATCCTTCATTCTCAACATTTCAAACTCTCTTTTAAGAGTTAGCAGCTTTACTGCCTTTACTCTCTCACTGTCTTCATACTCTTCTTTCAATTTGTCCTATGCTTACTTTGGTGACTCACATTCCATGATCTTCATAAAAATTACATCTGATACTGCTGATTGTATGCAAATAAGTGCTTTAGGTTTCTTAGATAAATCTTCTTCATGTTTCTTGATTTGTGCTAGTGTTGGATTTTGTGGAAGAGGAGCAAGGACAACATCATTCTCAATAACCCCCCATAAACTCATAGCTCTTAAGTAAGATTTCATTTTAATAGCCCATATCTGATAATTTTCTCCAGTGAAGAGAGGAGCAGGAACTAAAAAATTACTAGCCATTTGAGAAAATAAAATTAAATACTCACAAACTCACAGGTGTTTACACTCTAAGTGTTTAAGCTCACACACTCAATAATTTTAACACTCACAGCCCCTTAAGAAGAACGCTCTGATACCATTTATAGAGAAAAATGGCAAAATAAAATGGAGATAAATGATAGAAAAACAGAGGAATTGAACTTCACTCTGATTACATACTGAATTTTATTGTATTGAGTTATTTAAATACAAGAAAGAAGATCATAATAAGAGTGATATCAACAGATAAATCTTAACAGCTACTATTCTTATTTGAACTGAAAATTCCTTAATACAAGGAACCAACTAACATTGACTAAAAAGATAAGATAACTTCAAATTCAAAAGCATAAATTCAAATCAGATTTTCTATGAAATCTACTAAGGAAAGTCTCACTGGTTCAACATTAATAATAAAGTATACATTATCTTATTCTGTTATTCCACTTTGAATTCTTGCTTCTATTTGATTAAAATATCCTTGAAATTTTTCAGTAACAAATTGCATTACAAACCAATAATGCATCAATGAATTGGTATTTCGATCAGATGTGAACTGCTTATTTTTTTGAAAACATTCATGAACTCTTTCTTAATATGTTTGATATTTTTATTGCCAGTAATGGGATCCATACTAACATTTAACCATGCAGAAACCAACATCATATCCTCTTGTGAAGTGAAACTTCTTGTCTATACCCTTTTATGTGTGCCATGAGAAGAACCATATTGAGATGGAATAGGCGATACACTTTCATCTTGTGCATTCAGATTTTGAGAAAATGAGATCAGTTATGACACATAATCATCTTAAAAGCCATACAATTCATCATTAAGCAAACTTGCATAATATGTATCTACACGTTGCTCCATGTAAAATAAAGCTAATTCTATACCTAATACATATGAGATAGATGAAGAACTAATTATATTAGACAACATACAACAATAATAAAAATAATAATACGCATCTTTGTCAAGAATTTATCCATTTTTATCTTTGTCAACATGTACAAATTAAGTAAAATACGGGACAATGGATGCTGATATCTTAGGGCATGTCTTATTGCCTTTGAAAATGAAATGAGAATGATGATAAATATTTTTATATATTGATAATTTAAAATTTAGATATAAATTTTGTTAAAATATAAATTCAACACCGATTAAATAGAAAATATTGAATAAGCTTATATATAATTAAATTCTCTAATTTTAATAGTTAATTTTTAAATAGTTTTAAGTGCAAATATGGCCAGATATGTGAGAACTCATATATCTTAAATCAACTTTGCATATAGTTTTTCAGAAGTACATGCCCATATGATAATTGATCTATTGATCGTAGGACACCAAGTCTATCAGTATGTGTATTTAGTTTAAGTAATATAATTAAATGGGACTAGATGGCTATTGTAATAACCCAATTGAGACCTAATGTAAAATAATCAAGACCTAATGTAAAGCAATCGAGACCTAATATAAAACAATCGAGACCTAATTTAAAATAACCGAAATCAAAGTTAAAGAAGTCGAGACCAAGTCTAGAATAATCGAGATCATAAGTAAACTGAGACCAAAGTTAAAGAAATCGAAACCTAATTTGAAATAATCGAGACCAAAGTTAAAGAAATCAAGACCTAAATAAAATTAGATAAATAATTAGTAAAAAAAAATTAGTTATTTGGAAGCATGGTGGCTGGCCAAGTGGGAGGCTCCCCACCATAATATATTTGCTTATTTTTATCTAAATTAACTTAGACACAAACTTAGGCTAGATTAATTTCCATTTTATTTTTTTTTTAATTTTCTTTTCCTAAATTCTAATTGGTTAATAATTACTATAAATAAACATAAGGAAAAAAAATTATCACCATCTTCTTCTTCCTCTTCCCTTGGCTAAAAAATTCCACCATAAAATTCTCCAAAATTTTGCTTCACCTCACTCACTGAAATCACTCTCCATCTTCATCAATTTTCATACCTCCATCTCCAAAGCTCTTTTTCCTCATCAAAATTGTAGATAGTTAAAAGAAATTCTTCAAAGGGCTTCATAAGGTAAAAACCTTAAATTATCTCATGTTATGTTTAAAAAAATTTTAATGTTAATTTAGAGGTTTGTTTAGTGAAAGAAAGAAAGATTAGAAGTAAATCTTTGAAAAATAGAAATTTTCTATGACTTAGTAGAATTTTAGGTTTAAGTTTTCGTACTTTTAAAATTGGAATTTGAAGATTTTTAAAACATTAAAGTTATAGATTTATATGTCTAGATTATTTTTCTTAAAGAAAGTTTTGTCAAATTATTACTGTGTTAAGAGATATAGATCATTGCGTATAGCTGACTCGGGTTAGGGTCTGTGCTAAAAGACCTTACTAAGTTTTGCAATTTTGAGGACTTTAAATTCATATTCAAGAGAAACTCAAAACATAAAAAATATTTCTTTATGTCTTAGATAAATTTCAATGGAAACATAATAGTATTTTGATATCTATAAATTGAGTTATAAGTGAATAAGTAATGGGTGCTCAGGTAGAAGTTGCAGAGAAGAAGATAAAATTCAGAACAGAATTTGAAATTTCACTATAAATCGTGTAGTACTTGATAAAATCTGAATTTTGAATATGTTGGAGCCTGGTATGTCTAGTTTAATTAGGAAAAAGAATTAAAGCAATTGAATAAGTATAGAGGGAGATACAATTGAAAGAATCTAGACTACCAGTAGAATTTCTTAGGTGAAAACCTTAAAATTTGGGGGATTTTAGAAAATCTCTTCAATTTAAGTTAAATTAATATAATCACATCTCAATTAGAATCTAAATTAAAATTTGTTGGTTGTGTAGTATCAAAGAAAGGAATATGTTATTGATGTGAAAGTATAGAGCTTGGATTGGACTTTTGTTAAGTAAGGTGAGTAATGTATATATTACTTTACTTAAATGTGTTGCCAAATAGAATTATTGAAATTTCTTTGAAATGATTCATTGTTGGCCAAAGCATTTTTTTGAGATTTCATGATTATTTTCATGTTATTCATAGTTCCAAATGATTCCACTTTTTGATATTCCATGATTGGTCAACTTGAGTATTGAACCCCTAAATTCCAAGCAAAATTGCCAAGATGGTCAAATAACCTATATATTATATCTTCATAATTGTTACCCCTAAATGATCATTAAATTCCTCAATGAGGTTATTGAATCTTATTGGTATGCTGAAAACCTTAAAAATGTTCCTTTCATTGTGACACCTTATTGATTCAATACACCTTGTGACTTAAGTCCATTAATTTTGTTTCCAATTAACCTTTGAATTCCTTGATATGTTTGTTGAATCTCATTAACACGTTTAAATAATTGAAAACACCTATTTCTTGGATTACCTTTTTCTTAGCCGAAAAGATATAAACCATTAATTTGAATTTTCTTATTTTATTTTGGCTAATTATTTTCTTAATCCTTATTTGTATGCCAAATATACCTTAGATAACCCAATAATTAAAATTACAGCCATTGAAATCAAATTTTCAACTTTTGGCCGAATACTCTATCTAATGGAACCAAAGTTAATTTGACTTAATTTATTTCCAATCAAGCTTATCTTGATGTAACCAATTGCATCATTAATGAAACCCTTGAAAAGTGCTTAAGTTTATTCTTTGATATATAATGATTAAGCAATTTGCATGGCATTAATGAAATGACAGAAGTTTTAATGACATTGTACACAGTGGTTTAATGATCCTAGCTATGAGGAGGTTAAGGTCCTAGCCATGCAGTCTGATCAACAGTCTGAGTAAAAAGTATGCTACCGGATTGTAGCCTCTACTTAAATGATCAAATGATTTATTATGTCATTTATAATGATATATGATACAATGTGTATCTTAAATGCCATTTTTATGCCAAATGATTCTTTACTATGAATGAATTGTTAAATTACATCTTTCATATGAACCTTTACCTTATTGCTGGCCATATTTGTTGTTATATATTTTATTTATTGATGCCATTATCTTTTTTGTGAGTCGGTTCTTTACTAGCCTCACAAATATGGTAATATATATATTACTCACTGAGTTAACAAACTCACTATTTTGTGGTTTAATGTTTTAAGGACTGTTGTAAATAGTGGAGGTTCTAGTTTATCATCTTCATCCAAGCTTAGAACCAACAATATCTATGTATTGCCTCATTTTTTTTGTCTATCTATGATAAACTAGTTTAGAATATTATTTATATAAATAGTTGTGTATAACTTCAAGATATGTTAAACTATAATATAAGTTTTATCAAATTACAAATGTGGGTATGTATTGGAAATGATTAAAAGATGTATGTTTTAGCATGAAGAATGGAAGTAAAGGGTATAAGGTGGAATTTTTGAAGTGTTAGTTTTCTTGCATGTTGTATATAATGTTTAATTGATTGAATCATAACTTGAAAATATTATAGTTTCAAGGGAATCTATGGTAAAATTTTCATAAAATTTGCGTAAATAATTTATAAGTTAATAAATTATAAGTTAGGATGGTTTCTACGAGAACCGGTAGCTTTAAGCAAACCCTTTCTCTAGAATCGTCATATCTTCGAAGTGGGGATGTGACAGCTCTAGACATAATTATTTCTTTATGTCTATTTAAATAGTGGAAACCTTTCCAAACATTAGCTTCAAATTCTAAATTTCCCTTATGCTAACAATCATGTGCCAAAGATTTCTTACCTATATACAATGGAGAAAACATTATCATCACTGTTTTAATGGAACTTATCTGCTGTAAATATTTGTGGCAAGCTAAAAAAATACACCTTTGAAAGCACTTTCATCTTTCAAATAGTTTCCAATAGAAAGAGTTCTTGCATTGCTCATCCTCTATCTTTTTTATTTTTTTCCTTGTTATGTTCATGTACTGAATACATCATGGACTTAGCTCTAGTTCCAAACTACTTGACTACTGCTCACATAAAAACAATTGTTTTATAACTCATCTCTATTTGAATTTATATAATAAAAGATAGTAAGAAGTGATTTTGTTTGTGTAATACCTGGTACTTGGGTTGCATGATTGAGAATGTGTGCATTAGATTTACTTGTGCTTTGTTTGATGCAAGTTAGATAATTTCATGTATGTATGTATTTTTGATAAATTCTCTAGAATATATGTTGAGTATAGATTACTCTTATAATTGATTTATGATGGTACATCATGAGTTATGATTGAATTTAAGGTGAAAGACGTGTTTATGCTTGAGTGTGTTGAATTTAGACAAGTTAGAATGGAGATACATAAGAGATTCTCTCTAGCAGACTCTTCACGGGCGTGAAGCATGTCTTCACCACCATGAAAAAACTTCCTGTATGAATTTCAAGTTTCCTTAGATTTGTCTTCACGGACATGAAGTACCCTTTCACAACCATAAAAATGATTTCGATTTCAAGCATAAACAATGGCCTTCACGGCCGTGAAGCCTCTCTTCAAGGCTGTGAAGCCTCTCTTTACAGGCGTGAAGATTCAGGCCTATATATACTTGAACCTTATTTCTTCATTTTCCAGCTCTTCTATTTCGTCTTCCCTTCTCTATTTCTTTATAAATACACTTCAACTACTCACCCACCCATTAAAACCTTTTCTTGAACACTTATTACATCTCAAATAACATAAGATTCAAGAATTAGGAATCCAGATTTCTCAATAATCTCCATTTCTAGGGTTTTAAGGTATTTACTCCAAACTCATTTCTAAGTTCAAGTTAAGTTAATCCATGGCTAGAATAAATGTATATAAGTTGTTTATGAGTATTAAAAGGCATTTATTATGGATTATATGAAAGATTTTTGGATTTAAGATTTTTGGATGAATAGTAGTTATTCATCCCAATCTTTTATATTCTTCTAATATATGATTATATTGATGTTAGAAATCATGTTTAGACTCTTAAAAATGTTTAGAATTATAAGGATTTATCTTATATGAGCATGTTTGGGCAAAACCCTAATTTTAGATATTAGGGGATTTTGGTTTAGGAGAGGAGAATTAAAGAGAATATGAAGGATTATTCCTTACTCAAGTGTTTGAGTGGATTAGTAAGGATAATTACTTTAAGGTAAGTATAAACAATGTATATGCATTTTGCTCCTTATGAGATATATTGTTAAATATCCATATGTATTTTTCATGATATGAAATACATGGTTAATAGCCTATTCGATAAATTCTTTCTTGCTTCCTATGAGTAGCCACTTATATGTTGGAAAATGACTTAGTTATTTCTTTTTGAACCAAGTTCATAATGAAACTTATTTATGTAAATGAACTATATATATATATAGTGGCTACTTATAGAAGGCAAGAAATAATTTATTGAATAGGCTATTAAACATGTATTTCATGTCATGAAGAACATATATGGAGATTTAACAATATATCTCATAAGGACCAACATGCATGCACATTGTTCATACTTACCTCAAGCAATTATCCTTGCTAATCCACTCAAACACTTAAGTAAGGAGTAGTCCTTCCTATTCTCTTTAATTCTCCTCTCCTAAAACAAAATTCCCAAATATCTAAAATTAGGGTTTTGCCCAAACATGCTCACGTAAGATAAATCCTTATGATTCTATACATCTTTAAGAGTCTAAATATGATTTCTAACATCAATTTAATCATCTATTAGAAGAATACAGAAGATTGGGATGAATAGCTATTATTCACCCAAAAACCCTCAATCCATGAATCTTTCATTTAATCCATAATAAATGCCTTTTAATACTCATAAACAACTTATATATATCTATTCTAGTCATAGATTAACTTAACTTGAACTTATAAATGAGTTTAGAGTAAATACCTTGAAACCTTATAAATGGAGATTATTGAGAAATCTGAAATCTTAGTGTTCTTAGATGTTTAATTCTTGAATCTTAGGTTATTTGAGATGTAATAAATATTTAAGAAGAGAATTTAATGAGTGAGTGGGTAGTTGAAGTGTATTTATGAAGAAAGAGAGAAAGGAAGACGAAATAGAAGAGCTGAAAATGAAGAAATGAGGTTTGGGTATATATAAGTTTGAGGCTTCATGCCCCATGAAGAGACTGTTAAGTGAAAATCTCTCATATTTCCCCATTCTAACTTGTTCAAAACTCAAACAACTCAACTAAACCATACATAATATTTTAAACTCAAGTATAACTCATCACGTATCATCATAAATCTATTCTAAGAGTAATCTATACTCAACATACATTCTTAGAGCATCTATCATGCATATACATACATGAAATCATCTAACATGCATCAAACAAAATACAAGAAATCTAATGCACATATTCTCAACCAAGCAATCCAAGCATTGGGTATTGCAGGGGGTTAGCATCAACATAGCCTAAATGCACATTTCTAATAGGTCATTTGGAGTTAAAATTGCCAAATTTCTTATAATAATGACATCTAAAATGATATTGAGACTGATAACCATAATTAGATTTTGGTCTAGAATAAACATTCATTGGTCTTTTAATATATGAATCATGCATGACATACTTATGCACTTTAGTCTTAGACCTAGCATTTTTAGGTGGAGGCATATGTCATGTGAGCATATGAATTTGATGCCTTGACAAATATGGATAAAAGCTATCTCTTTATTCATCTCTTCCACTTTATTTTAAGATAATATAATTTCATGAGTGAGAAGCTTTCCCAATAAATTGTCGGTTGTGAGGGTGCTCAAGTCATTGGCTTCCTCAATTGAAATAACTCTTGCTTCCCAATATTTCTTGGGGAGAACTCTCAATATTTTACAATTGATGACTTCTTTGGAATAGTTTTTCGCAAGTTTCCTCATTTGATTGACAATCACCATTATGCGATTGTACATCTTGGATACCTTATCATTGGGTAACATTTAAAATAGTTCATCCTCATGAGTAAGAATTTGAATCTTCTTACCCTTCACTTGATTAGTCCCTTCATGAGTAGTCTCTATAGTGTCCCAAATATACTTTGTCGATATGCAATGGAATATTTTTTTATACTCCTCTTTACTAAAAGCACAATAGAGAGTATTCATTGCTTTGTGATTTATCCCATTTGCTTTCTTTTTTGTGGCCATCCATTCAATTTTTGGCTTGATAATTTCAATATTATCAATTGTTTTTGTAGTAACCGTATAACCCACATCTACAACATCCCAAAGATCAATGCCATCGCTATCCATGTAAATTTTCATCATATTTTTCTAATAAGGATAGTCAGAAGTATGACGGTCTTATGGTGGAACCACCTTCAACGATGTTAGTAGCTTGGTTTGTCATTTATGATCTTTAATCCAAGATAGTTAAATCTTTTAAATGGTAGATATAAAGCTCTAATACCAATTGAAAGTCCCTTGGCAACCAAGAGGGGGAGGGGTGAATTGGTTATTTAAAAAACTAACAACAAATAAAAATTAAAATAGAGAAGAAGGAATAAATAATCAACTCCTCATGATCACACTTGAGTATTTCACTATCCTTGATCCTTTTCAAAGGTGCAAGATTAAACCTTAAGTGTTAGGCTCACAATAAACTTTACAATGTGTTTTTACAATGAAGGCTTACACATAACCCAAAATAATTACAAAGAGATGAAAAATAATTAACCCTTTAATTTTAACCCAACTCTTATTCAACAACTTTGAAGATTGGTAATTAATACTCTTTACAAATTGAAAACTCAAAAGTAAGCTCAAGAAAACTTAAATGCTTAATAGTATGAATTAATTCAAGAATAGTGATTGTTCAGTACCTATTAACTCTATACTAACTCATATTAATAGTCTTTGTCCAAATAGAGTCGTTTGGGTGCATTAAATGCTTGTACTTTCAACGGCTATATTTTTGTTAGATTTAAAACCATAGCGATGGCTACATAGGTAGCAGCGGGCGCTACTTATTCTAGGCTGAAGAACTTTGTGGCTGCGATTAGCTTATAGCAGGTGTGACTTAATAAGTAGCGACTGCGACTTATTGTCCAATTCCTTCAAAAGGCTACTTTCTCTCTAAGCTTTATCAGTAGCGGGTGCTACTCTTCTACTCCTTTGAACACTTGAGCTTCTGGACTTCTTATTTGCGGTTGTGACATTTCAGTAGCGGCTGCTACTTAATTCATTACATAAGTAGCAGCAGGGACTTAAAGTAGTAGTGGGCACTACTTATTTCATTTCCTAGATTTAAGCTACTTGACCTTCTAAACTTCTTAGTAGTGGCTACGACTACTATGTATCTGGCGTTACTTAACTTAGTAGTGGGGCTACTTAAGTCTAGCGACTTTTACTCTTCTAGCATCTTAGTCTTTTGACTTCTGTGTCCATTAGTAGTAGGGGCTACTTATTTAGTAGTGGACACTAAATGACAGATTTCTGCAACTCTGAAAAGAATTTCTTGTACATAAACAAATAAAAATAATTAGTTATTTGTACCTATCAAAATGAGCATATTAAGACACTAAAGATCTAACACATCATATCCTACTCATTACCATAGAAAATTAATTTTGCTTACAGGTCGCCAATCAAATAAGAAAGCCCAATTATCTACTGAATAAATAACTCAAACTTTCCAATAAATCAAATAGAACAATAAAATCAATATGAAATATTAATGCGGAGCTTTAGATTAAGAATACATAATGAAAATGAATTAAAATATACTACCTTCTCTGCCGGAGGAAGAATGGCAAGAATGACTCGATAATAATCTAGCTTCAGATGCTCACCTACAAACAGAGAAAAATAAATTGAACATGAGTGAGCATTTGACTCAGTGAATGATACTATTTAATATACTTACCTGGTATCATCTAATTATTCTATTAATAAAATGCTTATACAACCTGCCAAACAGACAAATAATCATATAATCAAACAAGGATGTGAGTTAATCAACAAGAATCACACTAAACTACAATATGGGGAGTCGATCTCCTTATTTGGCTCTCTTAATCCAAACTGTTTCTTAATCCAATCCATAGGATTTCGCCGTTACGGATATAGCCAGGCAGTGTCAACCTGATTGGAAAGTAGCATTGAGCGATAAGCAAGATCCGTTGTCATGCCAGTTATTGCTCATCATATCAAGCTCTTCAAATCATAATCATACTCTGAATCCTATATGGCCCTATGTCATCTTAATCCCATCTAATAATCACACGTAATTATGCAACACAGTAATAACAAATCATATACACACATGTCTCTATTTGATTACTAACATTAATGCATAATTATATATATATATATTCACACAATTGAATCCACATGCATAAAAACAGAAAAATATATTAGAAAATATCATTCACAAACTTGACGACCATTCAACCAACTGGTTCTCCTCTGGAGCGCCCTCTGACTGACTGCAAGGAAGACACTTGAAACAATGAACTGAATACGAGATTTATTATAATAATATTCAAATACCAACTCAGAAATAAAAAGAATGACTTTTAGGAATTTGTCAAAATTTCGACAGAATCTCTCCTAAAATATGATATAGCCACTAAAATAAAAATTATAATACTTTTAATAAATAGCCCTTTAAGAATTGTTTCCATCACAATCAATTCAATTGACCCCTCTGAGTCCCATCACAACAATAATATTTTTTCAAAATCTTACATGCCTTAATT
Source organism: Aleurites moluccanus (assembly GCA_948193065.1). Lineage (NCBI taxonomy): Eukaryota > Viridiplantae > Streptophyta > Magnoliopsida > Malpighiales > Euphorbiaceae > Aleurites > Aleurites moluccanus. The sequence goes on along the minus strand of CANXYC012469877.1, from coordinate 5,725 downwards.
CTCTTATCCAATTAAATAATTAATTACTTATAATAATCCAATAAATATTCCAATATTGATGTCCAATAAATATTCCTAATTAAATTTCAATATTTACATCTTAATTAATGAAACCCTAAAATAATAATATTTTCGAAATAACCCAAATAATTCGTTAAAGATAATTATTCTTTAATAAAATAGTTATTCACCTAATCCTTAAATAATTATTATACCAAAATTAATATTTCTCTAACTAATTACTTTAAAATATTTTTAAATATCACCAATATCAGGATATATTGTCTCCATAATTTATTCATTAGACTCCAATAATTTATTTTAATTTAATTTAATTAATTTACCTAATTTTAATTACCGTCTTAAAATAATTTACTCCTCACTAATTTAACTTCCGGCACCTAATTAAATTATTTCACCATAATTTTACTTTTCGATACCTAATTTTCACAATTATCCTTCAAATAATATCATAATTATTCCAAATTATTAATAAAATTTTATTCCAAAATTAAACATAGTTACTGATAGTTTACTACCTGAACATTTTAAAATCAGTGTCAAACTTAATATTTTTCCATAATTATGATCCAAATAAATTTCATAATATCTCTAAATTAATATAATTAATTTATCTTAATTTTTGCATCCAATAAAAATACAGTTATTAATTATTTGCTACCTAAATACTTTAATACCAATATAAATATTCAACTATTTTCATAAATTTATCTCCAATATATTTTAAATAAATAATAATAATTTTTAGAATAATTAAATACACACTTACTCAAAATTGTCCAAAAACCACACGTGTGTCCTATTTTTTAATCCTGACTTTGGTATCCGATTGCTTGACTTCCATTGCCATTAGCATTTACATTATCTAAAATTTCCCAAAAATTTCCATTTGAGGATAGAAGATGGTCACATTCTCTATTGCATTAGTATTTATATTTGATTCAACTATATCCATATTACTTCTCATTTGTGCCCAAAGACGAGATTTTTCCTTTGTCGTTTCAGCTGTATCACTAGTAGCTCTGTCTTTTCCATATAATTCCAACAACTTGTCATAATGGGAAATTTCAATATTCAACCATTTCTTAGCACTTCGTTTTGCCTGTGTTTCATGAAGTAAACAAAAAGAAAAATAACACAATCAAATAATTATTAACCATGGTTGGTCTAAATAATATATATCAAAATATACAAGATATAGGATATTACCTTAATCAATGCATCCCAAACTTCTGGTTCAACATCAAACTTCTTTGTAATAGGACTCCAAGCAAAACCACTTATGTCCTTAAAAGGATCATAACATTCATTAAAATTGCTCTTAAGTGATTTAATGCGATTTTTTACTTTATCTTTTTAAATTTATTCAATAGCAGTTTTTTCATGTAGCTCTTTAGTAACTTCATTAAGTGCTTTTGGAGTGAAAGTTTCATCAACTCTATTTCCTATTCTTTGTTGGTAGATGAGAGCATCAATGAGAAATTCATCCATGCATTCTGTCCACCTAAGCATATCTCTCTTTTTCTTTCCATTTTTATTTTCATCGTTAATCTCAACATTCTTTCCACCTTCTTCTTTTGGCATTTCCTAATGCACAAAAGCTTAATAATAATATGTCATGAGTTATTTATGAGCAATACACAATCAAATAATTAACTCAAGTTATGAGTAGAAAATAAGAGATAACAAAGGGTACAAGAACCTTCAAAGTTCAAACATATGCATAACATAAATCATGAAATTACAAGAAAATCCAAATATAATTGTTCATGGATTACAAGCATATTCAAAAAGTAAATTTAGTTATATTTTACAAATTTTAATCAAGCTCGATTTGAAACATAATCATGCAACATTGCAACTGTAATGTTATCTCTCAAAGTAGCACCTAGTCTTTCATCCTTATTGTCGCTATCCTTAAATTGATATTGATCATCCAATTCCACTCTATTTGAAATCTCTGAATCTACTTCAGCAATAAGACCTTCATTAGGATATGCACCCATCAAAAAGTTATGGAGGATGCAACATGCCAAAACAATCTCACATTGGATGTCAAATGAATATATCTTTTCATTTGCACTTCCAATAATTGGAAATCGTTTCTTTAAACTCCAAATGCCCTTTCATTGGCATTACGTAGTGAAGCATGTCGCAAGTTAAATAATTCCAAGGGATTTTGAGGACCACATGTTGAGTATTCATTCAAGTGATAGCGTGTGCTCCTATAGGGTGCAATAAGACCACTCAAAAGCATAAATCTAGCATCAACAAGATAATACTTACTTAACAAGTGACAAAATAGTCAATCCTTTAGTTCCATCCAATGACTATTATTCTATTGACTAATGACAAAAAGAAATTATCAATTTTACCTTTGGGGAATTTTTAAATTATCTTCCCTTGTTAATGCATTTTTAATTATATGTGAATTGGAAGCTGAATCTTCCCATCCAGGCAAAACATATGTAAACCTTAAATAAATAAAAACAGGCAGGTAGAACATTTTATGTTGTGTGTTCCTTTCTACCATGAAATCTCGGTGCATCTGCATTTGATACTTTCACTCTAATGTGCGTTCCATCTAATGTACCTACACAATCCTAATATAATTGACATTAATAATAATAAGAGCTTATACTTATATTATACTTTTACAACAATGTTATAAATTTACTTACCTTAAAGTATGGAAAATATCTAGTATTATTGAGAATTTTCGGTGGTACTTCAAAACCATCAGGTTGTTTAAGATATTCATCTTCAATTGATATGACTGTTCATAATATCGAGTGAAATTGCCTACTTATAGTCTCACCAGAACGATGAAAAAATGTTGAAGTTGTACGAATCGTCCATTTATGTGCTATAATGATAAGAAATATGACAACTTGCTCTTCAATTGAAGCATTATAGTGTCTCCAAGAAGATTTCAATTTATCACAAAGATATTTAAGAGAATCTGGTCCCATACGAATAAGATTGCAACAAATAACATCATGATTTATGAGATAGCTCATGATTTCTTGTCAAACTTGTTCTCTCTCTTAATACCTTGGATTTTTATTTCTGTGGGTGCTCGATTAATAAGTTTAGGAGTAAGGCTAAGTACATGAGCAATGTGACAAATCAATTGAATTACAGTCACTTGTCGTGTTCGATCCCACTCATTCCATTCATTTTCCAAGTCATCTTCTTCAACTCCTTGAAGATCATTTATATTATCCATATGCTATGATAGTTTTCATTTTTTATCAAGATATCGGAAAACTGAAGCAAATCAAGATTCATGCATAGTCTAAATAGTTTGGTACAACAAATTCATTTGATTGATAACAATAGCAGGAGTACACTAATGAAAGATACAATTTAAAGAAACAACAGATGCATGATTTATTGATATCGAAAAATAATTCAAAAACTGTATTGTGACAATATTAGATATATACTATCAAAGAATAAACTATTCTTAATTTGGTTTTTAAGATGGATAAGTAATATCAGAAATTGAATCTAAATTTATAGAAAATTATCCTATCCCTTAAAGTTTATATATGTGAAGTTTAAAAAAAAAGGTTTTTGTAAAGAGCAAAAGAGAAGCTATAAATACAATTATATAAACAAACAAATTAAGAGTAGGCAAGAAAGCATTTATATGATTACAAAAACTCAAACCCAAATTCATGAATTCAAACAAAATATACTATTTCATCAATCTCCATATATTTCAAAAATAAATAAATATTATAAAAAACAAAGCATAAGCTACTAACAGAATAATATTCATCATATGTATATCAATTTTCAGAAATCTATATATAAGCTAATAACACAAGTCAAGTAGGCACGTGGTGCCTATGTATTTTTGTTATTTAGTTATTCTCTGTGCTTGTTCAACAATTGTTACTTTAAGAAGTCAAGTGAATTATTAAATATCAAGTTGGAAGAGTGGTGCGGTGGAGGAACGTGGATGAAGCAATTCAGAAAGTTTGTCATTCGAGTGTCATGAATGTATGATTCTTATGAAAGTGCACCATTGTTGCTCTGAAATCTTCTAATCTCATGTCTATATTGGCAAAGAATAGATGGTGAATGAAAATGGGAAGAACATTGGTCTCTATATTTTTCCCATGTCATTTTTTTTTCTATTGAATGTGAAATTTTTCCCACAAAAAAAGCTAATAACAGAAAAATAATATACTATGAATGCAAGGGAAAAACGTCTAATTCATTTTCCAGGAATGACAAAAAAGAATTCAAAATAAAGTAAATAATAACTTGTTAATGCTCATCAAAAGAAGAAGTCACAGTATAAAATTCAAGGACAAAAAAATAGAGGAAAACATATCTGTGTTGTCTAAGCAGATGCAGATGAAAGAGATGCTGAGTTTAAAAGAAGTGACGGTGAAAGAGAAATGATGAGGCAAAAAAAAAAGGATATTTTAATAATTTACATTTTTTTAGCTTTCTATTTCCCTCCATTTCTCTCAAATTTGAAGGAAAATTATTTTGCTCTTATCATCCATTCGGGGAATTCTGATTTCCCTTTCTTTCTTTTCTTTTCTTTCTCCTATTATCAAACCAAATAAAAGGAAATATCATTATTTTATTTTATTTTATTTTCTCTCTACTTTCCTCAAAACAAACGAAGGGTTGCCGTTGCACCATTTCTTTCTTTCTTCCTTTATATATATATATATATATATATGTATATTTTAAAATAAATAATAGGATCATTCTTCTCTTTTTAAATAATAATAATAATATTTAATATAATAAACTATAATATAATATGATAATATATTTTAAAAATCCAAAAATAAAAATATTTCTAAAATATTCTTCCCAACATATTTAATTTAATATATAATTAAATAATATTAATAAAACAATATATTTAACTTAACTATAAATAACAATTACAAAAATTAATTAATTAACAATACATAATAAAATTAATACAATAATTATAAAATAATAATAAATAATACTTAAATATTTTTTCCAACTAAGTAATTTAATAATTCTTAATTAAATGTTACAATAATAGAATAATACCAAAAATTCTTAAATTTAGAAATTTAAAATCAAATCTTAGAGAAAATATAATAATTTTTTTAAATTAAAATATTATAAATTCTAAAATAGTTTATAATATTTAAATATTATTAAAATAATATTATTTTTTAATAAAATATAATTTTAAAAATAATTAAAAAATTCAAATATTACAATTACTAACCGAAGAGTTTGATATAATAGTTGGAAAAAAAAAAAACTAACAATTGTATTACAAAATTTTATTAAATAACCATTTCGTTATATCTAGGATTTGGGTACAATTACAATTAATAAAATAAATCAAATTTGAAAATAATAAAATCTGTAAGTAATAATTAATAATTAAAGAAAGAAAAATATGAATCACAACATATATACAGCATAAAAAAAAAAAAAAAAAAAAAAGCGTCGCAGGATGCTGAGTAATGCCTTTCCTACACCGATCCGACTCCCAAACCTTTTAAAATGAGACCTTAGTATCAATTGACGTCTTCTTTTTCATTTATATTCTCAAAACCTCGTATGCTTATATATAATTTCACAATTTCTCTTTTCATGTCTGTCGGTTTGTTAGTCGGCTGCTCTTCGTCGTCATGACCCCTATGCCAAATAAACTTACAATATATATATATATATATATATA
>CANXYC012469654.1:0-11535 GCA_948193065.1 Aleurites moluccanus | reverse complement strand
TAAAGTGACTGTAATATGTTATGGAAGAAATATTGAAATACTATGTATGATATTGAAATTTTGTAGTTGAGGATATAAGGTCGGTGAACATTTGGAAGTGTGTTTTCTTTGCAGGTTGAGATATTGATTATATTGAATTTGGTATTATTCATATTGGGAATTAAGTTAAAGTTATAGAGGAAACTCTGTTGAAATAATTGCAAGATCATTAATTGTTAAATGGATATATACATAATAATAACGGATGCATTTGATATAATTAACTGAAATTGGTATTGTTAGTGGGTTCTACGGGTTTCCGGTGACTTTAAGTTTACCCGTGCCCTAGGACCGTCATATCTCAAAAGTGGGATGTGACAGGACACCATAAACCCGTAGAACTCACAAATCATGAATCTCATTATCATCCAATAAATTGCAATATTATATATATCACCATACATATATCATATTTATACATATAATTAAAATCAATCATATCTTTCTATTATCCTTTTTATATTTTCCTCTTGATTCTTAATGATCAAAAGAGATATCTCACATCACTGAGGAACAAGAGTATCCCAAAAGATAACATTTATACATCAAAATATGCTAGCATCCTCAAATGACTAACAACAGAGCTCTAGAATATACTCCAATACATATTGTATCATAATACCATTAATAATTATACAAAATATCTCAAAAGAATTATTACAATGAAACTTCTCGGAATGAACAAATCAAGAAGTTCGGTCCTCTCTATTAGCTCCTTAGCTATGCTATCACCTGAAATTCACAGAAGATGAGTGAGCCTTCAACTCAGTAAGATATGAACATTATACAATAAGAGCTGAATATCGAATCATGGTTATGAACAAATAATTATACATATAAGTATGAAAGAAATCATAAGCTTTGCCGGAAAGAAACATGGTTCTCACAATAATTTTGGCTATATCAAATCATGTCATAAATCAAATCAAGGTTCATATTTAGAACATAGAATGCTCACAAAGAATGACATTATCAAATCTCATCTGGAAGAACTGATCTCATGTCATATCATACGTATCGGTAGCCTTGCTGTCTTAATGTGCACACATGCTTGGTCAGACATGGGCCTAGAGCTCATGGCTCCCTCTAGGTGGAACACCGATAAAAACCTTATCGGCTAGGCTCCCAAAGTGCACAATAGACTAATGAATTTACTCTCATTGAGAAGAGCGTTCTATCCATGGGTCATGAGTTTCAATCACATAAGAAGCATATTGGTCGCAAGACCATCATCATATAGCAATAATCGAATCAGGTTAACAACCAAGAGGTATTTGATCTTGATCCAACAAAATTGATCAAGTCATTCACATTATACAAATATACATATATGAACAAATGGGTAATAAATATGAGAATAATTGTCATATTAAGTTTCAAAGAATGATAATCAAATAAGATGTTCATACTTACTTCTTATATAAATTTTTCTTAAATTCTCCTTAGCAAACTGCTCACTTAAAATCCCTCAATCAAATTTGAATTTCTCCTCCTAAGAAATTCCCCAAATGTACAAAATTAGGGTTTCTGCAAAACAATAATATTCAACATGATTTCCTATTAATTAATTATCTTAGAGTCTCTACTTTTAATTCCTAACAACAATTTCATTTATCTCTTAAAAAAAATTTGCATTAAATTTCTGCATTGAATTTTCGGAGTTACTGTTCATGGTAGTCTCACCAAATTAATTTCTCTCACATTAATTACCATTAATGGCTTCAGATTACTTGCAATAAATTATATATACCCAACATTAATTATTCTATCCCATAGACTTAAATAAATCCAAAGAAAATAGCTTAGGAAGAAAATTTACCTTATTTTCTTCAAACTGAAATTTCTGAAAAAATCTGCTCAAATCTGATGATTCTGCCTTAATATAGACTAATCTAGAAGTCTAATGCATTAATTTGAGTATTAATGCCTTAGAATATAAAATGGAACAAATATGAGAAAAAGACTAAATTAACGAAAGAAGAAGAAGAGAAAAAAAAATCGTGAAGGAACGTTACTGGGGTTGCTGGGTTTAAATAAACATTGTCTCAGAACCACGCTAGCCGGCTCGCCATTCTGCCTCGGCAAAGCTGCCTCGCCTAACCAGCTCGCCAAACTTGATCCGGCAATGCTTCCTCGCACATTCCTTCTTCGCATATATTACTTCGCATGAGCTACCTCGCCAGACTCTCCTCGCATATGTCATCTAGGCAATGCTTCTTCGCCTCTTCGCTTATTCGCCTCTTCGCTGATTCGCCTCTTTGCCTCTTCGCTTCTTCGCCTCTTCGCTTCACATAATGCCATCTCGCCTTATCCTCTTCGCCTTTCCTCTTCGCCAAAGCTCTTCGCCTTTCCTCTTATATTGCTGGCTCACCATATCAAAATTCTTCTAAGTTAAAATCCTGCCTGGACATCTCACACTTAGCCAACTCGCAAATGAGTTACAAATATCCAATCTTACTAATTCTTTTTATCACTTACAATCAACATGCAGGGGCTCAATATATCAAAATTTCAAATCAAAAGAACCAATACATAGACCATGGTGACTCTCCAAAGGTCACCCAGACTCCTGCCCCAAAATCCAACCGAACAACCCTGATACAAATCACTCTTCACTAAGATACATTTATCCAAAAATTCTGAAATTTTACAGCCATCTTCACAACACCCAAAGGAACATTTTTCATGTTCACACCTTTAACTAATTCTGCCTCAATCATTCCCAGAAATTCCAAACAGACACTACATCCCTGTAGAAACTCTCAACCTGACCAGCCTTGCTCAAACAGACACAACTCATCACATACACAGAATTTGCCAAACCATTTTACAGGAGTATAATCAAGATATAAACTCACAACTTTCATGTTTTACACTTTATCAAATTATGACATTAAGAACATGAAATTATCATCATAAAATCCTGCAGCATCCAAAACAGAAATTTCTGAAATTCTCAACATTCTCATTTAAAATTAAAATCATTCTCCAAACTTACAAAATAAATAAAACACTACAAAAATAGCAGATATTATATGCAGATAGAAAAATTAATTTATGTTTGTGAATAATTAATCTATAATTCTGAAACTAAGAACCAAGATCAGGAAATTAAACTTAATTGGCGGAGACTGGACAGTAGATGCCATTGCTGCCAAGTTGGGCTGCATATGCATAGCAAGTTTTAGGAGTAGGCTGAGCAGAGAAAATAACAAGTGGTGAATTGGAAATCAATTCTTTGAGATTTTCGAGAACCCATATGAGTACATAGTAACTGGACCCACTCTCATCTATGGCTACCATCACTTTGTTTTTAGACCCTTCTTTTTCTTTCTCCATTTTTTGCGCATAGAAGAATTGAGCCTTGAGTGTTATAGATAACTAGAAATTCTTGTGGGTGAAACAGACGAATTGACATTTTATCTATATATTGAAAAACCTAGTTAAGAAGTCTTCAGATGAACAATTGCTTTCTTTGAAGTTGAGAGCTTAAGTTTACCAACTTCTGAGTACCTTCTCAAAATATACTAAAGCAATAGTTGTTGCACTGACTTGGAAGTTATTTCAACAAGGAAATAAGATGAATGATATGAATTGTCTAAAAGTAGAAGTTCATGATGCAAAAAGATGCTACCTGATCCCTGACTAATTTCTTTACAAGAATTAGTGCCCATACCATCTTATTTAAAAATGCTTGTATTTTTATCTAGTTTTAATACCTCCTGGTCGACCATAGAGCTACAAGCCTAATGGGGACTAAATCATAATTTTTCCAATTACATATTGGATCCTAGAAACAATATCAACAGATTCAATCCTCTACCAGGTAAACATAACAATATCTCATAGAATTCTACTAAGAATATGTGTGCAAAGACATGTACGAGAAATCAAATAGCAAAATGATACTTTTGCTATAACATTTGGGTTATTGATCCAAAACATGATTCTGTTTTATCCTTCTGCCAATACAATGGACTTCCGTAACTAACCTAATTTTTAATTTTATCATACTCATGTTTGCTTTTGTTTGTGAATTGCTTTCAGACAACTCCAGCTGTACTTTGAACATCTACCATGGCAGATATTTACAGACAGATTTGTAAATAAACAAAAAATTCTCATTGGTTCTAAACATTGAACATAGGCCAATAAAGAGAGAAATAAAAAGAGTATCCAACTCCTACAATAAATAATTATTTTTAACAACAGAGTTTACATAATTTTAAAAACAAAAACTTAACCTAAATAAAAATACAACTATACTGACATATAGAATTCCCTAACCAAAAGATTTTAATAACATTGTTATTAGTAACATGTTAACATTTGACAACATTATCAATATGTTATTATAATTATGTAGTTATTGTTAATTATTATTTTTAGGGTTAATTACGATTTCTCCCATGTAGAATGACCTAATACATTAACTCCCCTGATAAATGTCACAATAGACTATTAGACATTTTTGTCTAATTTTACTGTTAGTCAACCCTAAAATGACCAATAAGAGTAATAAAAAGACATAAATATCTTTATTGTTTATTTTTAATTAATTATATTCTATTTTTGCTTTAAAAAAATTTTTTTTAGGGTTAAAAAATATATTTTTATATTTTTTGACAACTTTGAAAATAAAATAAATAAAAATATTTTTTATTTTATTTTTAAAAAATAAAAATTTGAAAATAAAAAATAAAAAATATTTTTTAAAAAAATATTTTTACTTTTTATTTTCAAATTTGTCAAAAATATGAAAATGAATTTTTTATTTGTATTAAAAAATTTAAGAAGAATTAATTTAATTTCTTCTTAATTTTTTTTTTAAAATAAAAAATAAAAAATATTTTTTAAAAAAATATTTTTGTTTGTTTTTTATTTTCAAATTTGTCAAAAAATATGAAAATAAATTTTTTAACTCTAATTTTTTTTTAAAACAAAAATAGAATGTAATTAATTAAAAATAAAGGGTAAATATATTTCTATCTTTTTACAACACTTGTTGACCATTTTAGAGTTGACTAACTATAAAATTAGACGAAAGGGTATACTAGTATAACGGGATATTCATCAAGATGAGTTAATATATTTTTGAGAGGTAAAAAAAATTAGTGTATTAGATCATTTTACAGTAAAAAATAATAATTAACCTTTATTTTTTAATAGCAAATATCAAATGAGTTGAATTAATGCCGTTGAATTCAATATTTATTGTAATGGCTATTAGGCAAAATTTTAAGTAGGGATAAAAAGCAAAATAAATCATTAAGCTTTAGTTTTTTTTTTTTTTTTTGGTCAATAAAAAAAAATCTTTTCAGACCAGTCATTAATCTTTATAAAAATTTTATTTCGATGGTTACTCGTCGAAAATCTTACACCAAAAAGTTGAAATGGCACGACACATCAGCGTTGGAGTTCAATCTCATGCCGCGTCATCCATGTTGATGAGTCAACATGTCACATAAGCCTATAATACTTGAAGTCATTAAACTTTAGTGAGTTTTTCATTTTAATCACTAAAAAAAAACTCATTTTCAGATCAATCACTAAAGTTCTAATTTTTTTTTTTTCATTTATAAGGCACTTGTTAGATTTTGAGACTGAAAATTGACGTGATATGTCATGTAATCGCTTGATAATGAGAAAATTATTACGTTGATGCAATACGAATGTCACATAATCACAAATGTCATATAAATAATATCATGTTAGTTATATAATTTAATTTATAAATAAAAAATAAATAATTAATTTAATATTTATGTAATATATTAAATAAATTTTGACAATTACTAAAATATAAACAAATTCATAATTTAGTAAACATATCTTCATTAATACCAAGACATTCAACTCAAAATTCATCAATACCTAGAAATTAAAATTTTCACTTCCTTTGAATAACAGTGTTCTTCCATTTGATAAAAAAATCAATCAAAAGCCTCAACTTAGATAATAATTCAACCCATGACTTGATAAAAAAAAGTCAAGTAAACTAATAACGATATTTAACGATGAGATAATACCAACGGTAAAGTTGAACTTGTGAGTAATGTATTAATTAAACTTTGAAAAGGGAAAATGAAGCGATGAGAGAAAAAAGAAAGAAAAGTAGAGACATTTTTATGGTGATTTGAGTTTGTATATTTGTTTATAAATAAGCAGATGAAATGAAGTGAGGAGAATAAGAAAATAAATGGTATATTTAGTTTTTTTGACTTTTTATATTTGTTTAGTGACTTTTGATTATATTTTAATAATTATCAAAAATTATTTAATATAGTACATAAATATAAAATTAATTATTTAATTTTTATAAATATAAAATTAATTATTTAATTTTTATTTTATAAGTTAAATTATGCATGTTTATATGGTATTAAAATTTATGTGACATTCGCGTAGAATCGACATGACACTTACTCTTCATTAAGTGATCACATAATATGTTATTTCAGTTTTACTTCAAAATCCGATAAGTAATCTATAAATGAAAAAATTAGAACTTTAGTAATTGATCTAAAAATAAAATTTTCTTTTATGATCAAAATGAAAAATCTACTAAAATTTAGTGACTTCATTTATTATAGGTTTACGTAGCATGTTAACTCATTAACATAAATGATGTGGCATATACCTAGTATGAGATCAGATTCTGGCGCTGACGTGGCATGCCATGTCAGTTTCTCGATGTATGATTCCGATGAGTGACTATCAATTTTTTTTTTTTTACTAAGATTAGTTATAGATCTGAAATTTTTTTTTTTTAGTGACTAAAATGAAAAAATATTAAAATTTAGTTTTTTATTTTGCTTTTTATCCCCTTTAAATCGTCATGCAAGAATTGATACAAGAAACCAATGTTTTTATAATTGGACCGGTTAAAGAACCGATTAAGGCAGAGAATTAGAGATTCGATCAGGATTGAGCCGTTTAAACCGAAAAAAAAATCAATATACATATATTTGTATATATAAATTAACATTTATTATATATATGATGAAAATAAATATAACGCAATTATGGCTAAATAAAAAATCTATATAAGGTCATATTTCTTATGGTATCAATCCAATCACATTAAGTCAAAAGTTATACATATAGTAAGTTATAAATATTCACTTGTTTAAATATCTACTTATATAATAGGATAACATGCAATAGGGTCATGATTTTGGCGTCGGGTAAAATTGAAACGAAGCTATTAAAGTTCTCTTAATTTCTTTTAATTCAAAACGACATCTTTTTTCTTAACAAAAATGACGTCGTTTTGATCAAAAATTAAAAAAAAAAGTTGATCCGCTCTAATATGAAAATTGATTCGATTCGACTAGCTCATTGATTAATCGGCTGATTCATTAATTTTTATCCGATTTTTCGGGGACGGATAAAAGACGACTGACCTGCTAGATTTTTAGTTTGATTCCCAATTTTCTAATTCAACTGACTGATTCGGTCCGATAATCAGAAACTAGAATTGAATTTGAAACAATGAAAAAAAAAAAACCTTTATTATACTTGTATTCTTTTTATCTTTTTTTCAACCCACATATTCACCCGAAATAAATCACGATGTTGGACATCTGTATATTCCAGCCCTAAAGATTGACAACCCTTTTGAAGTCTATAAATAGGATTGACAATTCCTTCGAATTCTATATATTTTGAGAACCTTATTTAAGAGATTGACGGCGCCAAATGCCTATTAGGTTAATTTTGTTCTTTAATTCTACACACCCATTATTGTTTCTTTAAAACTTGTTTACAAGGAATTAGAATAAAATTGTTAGTTTTTAAGTCACACATAACGTAGTTACAACATTCAATTTTATGATTCGAGATCCCTAGTTGTAGCTCATCTAATGAATCATAAAATAAATAAAAAAAAAATCAAATGATTTGATTGAACTGCATAATAGAAGCCAAATTAGCTGAACCATTTATTTGATATTTGATGAAGTACAAAATCTAGAACTTCTGATAAGACCTGAAACTCAACCAATATTAATGAAACAACACACATAATAACACTAGTACAAGTTGATCTTCTCAGGACCAGAATTTAATTAGCTTAAGCTGGTTTCTTGACAACAAGAACAGGGCACTTGGCATTATGAACACAATAGTTGCTGACACTTCCAAGTAAAGCCCTGCAATCCCAACAGATGTGAAATATATAAATTTCAATTTCAATTTCTAAAAAGTGCATAATATATATAATTTCAAATAATTAATTAAACAAATTAAATGAACCTCTGTATAGCTCCTCGACTATGGCTCCCTAATACTAGTAGTTGGATGTTCAGCTTTTCTACTGCCTCACATATTGCCTCCTTTGGATCCCCAGTCTCTGTTAACGTCTCTGCAACAATCTTTGACAATACAAAGTATGGAGTATTTATATACATTCATTTTTTAATCCAAATGAACAAATTCAAAATTCGAGATTTTTTCTTTTTTCAAACAAATTTCTCAACATGAATTTAATTATAAATTTGAATTCCAATTATAAAATTATAAAATTACAAGTTTCAACTCGAAGAATTAGAATCTAATTAATTAAAATTAAGTAAAATTAACACTTACCCCATGATGGCCACAAATTTCTTTAGCTTTCTCCAATAGGCCTAATGCAATCCTCTTTTGATTCTCTTGCATGGATGCAATTAATTCAGGAGCTGCAAAACCCACCATCAAACAATCATAAAAAATAGAAAATGAAAAACCCAATTTAGAGAGAGAGAGAAATGAATTAGAAAAACTACTGACGAGCAGAGCCAAAAGAAGAAGCATAGACATAGCCAAAGTTAGAATTGGGCTGAGCAGTGAAGATAACAACTTCAGAATCAACAATTGTGTCCTTAAAAGAATTAATTGACCATTGGAGAGCGTAATGGCTACATTCACTCTCATCTATTGCCACCATCACCTTTTTCTTCTTCTCCTGCTTTCCTGCTTCCATTTCTCCAATCTTCTGCTACTCTGTTTTAGTTTCTCTGTGATTATAAAGTCAAATTGGCAATACCATCACTTTAACATTTTATAATTAACAAACTGTAAAGTTTTGTAAAACAGTAGGCGCAAAAGTTAACGGCTGTAGATTATGAACCAGGAAAAGTTGTGACGTACAAGAATAGGGTGGAGTGCAATATGGTTGATTTTAGTCTATCAGTCCTAACTGCCAATCAATTTTCCCAAATACGATCACAATTTTCCATTTCAATCAATCACTTTTCAAAATTTTCACAAATACGATCACAATTTTCCATTTCAAGCGAGGAAATTTCCTATTTCTACACGTAATCTACAAATAATATTGTGAATATATCTTTTTTTAACATTCAGCCTCTTTTCTTAGCAAGCAAGTAAAGAGAACACGATACATATCGTAACAATTACCCACAAACAAAGACGAATATTTGTGGAGATGTAAAGGGATTATGACTTTCAAAGTTTGAAAATTTTAATAAATATATATTAAATATATTTAATTTTTTTAAAAAAAATTAGTTATATATTTAATATTTGGCCCTCTAAAAATTGAAATTATATATTTGTTGTAGAACAATGAGATGTTTTTTATTTAACACCTTCAAATATTTTATAAAGTTCAAGATCCGCCACGGTCCACAAATTTTGCAATATCTTTTCATGATTAAGTTAAATAATTAGACTACTTCTGTCTAAGAAACTGAACCAATTTATATCTGAACTCAGATGGAATACGAGCAGGAGGATAATTTTTGCAAGCCAAACTGCTGTGCCTTTTGCTTCCAAAATAGGCTGCAGAAAACAAAATCAAAATTTTTTAGCAAATAAAGGCAAACCCCAAAACTATTGCAAGGACTGAGAAGGATAATGGCAAAACTCCTCATTTGGGCAGAGGAACCAGAGATTCTCACCTTTACAACAAAGCTGTCTCCATTCTAGTGGTACAAAGACACCAATGGCAATATTCCAAAAAAAGGACACCAATGGCAAAATACATGACCAAAGTCTAATATAAAACCGAGTAGCTTCTAAATAATGAACCATTTCTAGCTTTCACCAATTGCAGCACATTGCATAAGCAGACTGCCATCTTAATCAAGCAAAGGCAATTTTTTTTTTATCTCAATTATGTATGGTTTTTTTTTTTAAATAATTGTAAGAGATACACATGAAAGATATACCCTTAGGCTTTAGCAGAAAAATTTTGGACAAGCCCTCCAGAAGGAACCTGTCTTCTAGAAGATCCTAACAAGGAAAACATAGTAAACAATATAGGTGTTCCATGCCCTACGTTTTTTGTTCAATTCTAAATAATGTTGGATCAAGAATAGCTTTTACAGAACAAAAATATCAAATAAAGAATTTAGAATAAAGACCACAAGAAAATATTGAGAAACTTTTTGTTGATTTCACTACATGAAAAAGATACAAGAACACGAATTAAATAGATATCTTTGGTAACTGACATAGTTTAAAATCAGCAACAACCAAATTAAAAATTTGCAAAGGATCAGCTCATGATCTTTTGACTTTATTTACTTAAACCATCTCCCTAAAATCATGGAATGCTTTATTGACTAAGCAAATGTTGAATCACTCTTCAACACCACCTCTTGATTCAAAGTTGCTTATTCCTAGTTTGAACTTTAAGACATGAAACTTTCCGGCAGATAAAGATTTTGTCATAATGTCTGTCTCTTGTTCTTCAGTACTGCAATGCTCCAATTTTATCTGCTTATTGCTCGCAAGCTGTCGAAGGAAATGGTATTTGATTTCCATGTGCTTTGATCTGCCATGAAACACTGGATTCTTGCTCAAAGCAATGGCTGATATGCTATCACATTTGATGACAGTTGCTCCTTCTTGTTCTTGTCCTAAATCTGACAAAATCTTTTTTAACCAGATTGCTTCACAAGCAGTTGCTACTCCTGCTATGTACTCTGCCTCACAAGTTGAAAGAGCAACAGATGCTTGTTTTTTTGAACTCCATGCTACTACACCCGATCCCAAGTTGAATAAATACCCTGAGGTGCTCTTTCTATTTTCTATACTACCTGCCCAATCACTATCACTATATCCTGTCAACTTGAGATTTGTATTTCTTCCATACCAAATTCCTTCCTCCAATGAACTTGCAACATATCTAAGAATCCTCTTTGCTGCTCCCATGTGATGCTTAGTTAGACTATGCATAAACCTGGAAATTATCCCAACATAAAAGACAAGATCAGGCCTGGTATGAGTTAAATAAATCAAACCTCCCACTTGACTTCTAAATATTTTTTCATCAGCATTGGGGGTGCCATCCTTCAATTGTAACTTCTCATTTACATTCATTGGAGTTGAGCATGGCTTGCGAGGCAGCATGTCAAACTTTGTTAATAAGTCTGTTACATATTTCTTTTGGTAAATAAAGATTCCATCATTTGTTTGTTGAATCTCTATTCCTAAGAAATAATGCAACAAACCTAAGTCTGTCATCTCAAATTGTTTCTTCATTGC
>CANXYC012468905.1:0-23193 GCA_948193065.1 Aleurites moluccanus | reverse complement strand
AAACAAATGAAATATTCATACTTACCTCTTACACAATTTCACTTAAATTTTCTTTAGCAATTTGCTTAATTCCAACTCCTCAATTGCTTTGATTTCCTCCTCCTAAAAAATTTCCCAAATATTCAAAACTAGAGTTTTCTCCAAATCAATAATATTTAACATGATCTCTGAATATTTAACCATCTTAGAGTCTCTATTCTTAATTCCCAATATCAATTTAATTATCTCTCAAAGAAAAATCTGCATTTAATTCGGATTTACTGTTCATGTTACTATTCATGACAGTCCCAAATTTTTTATTTTCTTCCATATTAATTACCATTAATGACTTCAAATTACTTGCAATAAATTTTATACACCCAATATTAATTATTCTAACCAACAAACTTAAATAAATCTAAAAGAAAATAACCTTAGAAGAAAATTTACCAAATTTCTTCAAAACTGAAATTCCTGAGATTTCTTGCTTAAATTTGATAATTTCTGCCTTGATATAGAACAATCTAGAAGTCTAATGCATTAATTTGAGTATTAATACTTTAGAAAATAAAATGGAACAAATCTGAGAAAAGACTGAAATTAACGAAGAAAGATGGAAAGAAGAATCTTGAAAAACGCTACTAGGTTGCTGGGATTAAATAGACCACTGCCCCAGAAATCCCGCTTGCCAGCTCGCCAATCTACCTCGGCAAAGCTACCTCGCATATGCCAGCTTATCATACTTAGCTCGCACTTCCCAGCTCGCCAAACTGATCTGGCAATGCCACTTTGCTAATCCAGCTCGCATATGTCACCTCGCATATGCTGCCTCGCCAAACTCTCCTCGCGAACTCTTCCTCGTGAACTCTTCCTCGCGTACTCTTCCTCGCGTATGCCGCCTTACAAATGCCACCTCGGCAATGCCTCTTCGCCAAATCCTACTCACGAATTGCCTCTTCGCACATTCCTTCTTTGCCAAACTCTACTCACGGGTTGCCACTTCGCATATTCCCTCTTTGCATAATGCTTCATTGCAAAATGCCTCTACACATAACGACTCTTCTCAGAATGCCACCTCGCCTTTCCTCTTCGCCAAATCCTCTTCACCAAAGCCTCTTCGCCAAAGCCTTCTTCGCACATGCCACCTCGCATATGCCTCTTCGCTAATTTCCACTTAGGCAATCTCACCTCACCACTTCGCCACTTTGCTAGCTCACATTGCCATCTCGCAAAATGCCACTTCGCATTTTGCCGGCTCGCCCCACCAAGACTCTGCTAAGTTAAAACCTTTCCTAGATAACTTACACTTAACCAGCTCGCAAATGAGCTACAAACATCCAAACTTACTAATTCTTTTTGCCACTTAAAATAGATATACAGAGGCTCAATATATCAAAAATTTGAATGACAGAGACAACCACACAGACCATGGTGACTCTCCAAAAGTCACCCAGACTTACTGCCCCAAAATTCATTCGAACAGTCCTGATAATTTCCATTCTCCACTGAGTTATACTTATCCAAAATTCCTAAAATTTTACAGAAAACATCATAACACACAAAGGAACATTTCTTATGTTTACACCTTTGGCTCAAACTGCCTCAGTCATTCTCAGTAAATTCAAAAATACTCAGATTTCCAGCAGACACATTAAACCAGACTAGTCCTACTCAATGAGGTATAACTCCTCACACACACAGAATTCTGCCAAGCCATTATACAAAATTTCAGTTAAGACATAAACTCATAACTTTCATGTTTTACACTTTACCAAATTATTTCTCTAAGAATATGCAATTAACCTCACAATTTCCTGCAACTAGAAATTTTTGGGATTCCTCAAAACATTCACATCCTTAATTAATTTAGATTCATCAATTACACAATAAATAAAATATAAAAAAATGGCAGGTATTACATTCTCCCCCCCTTAAATAAATTCGTCCTCAAATTTATAACAATCTGCCTCAAGCCTGAAATAAATGGAGATATTTATCTTACATGCTTTGCTCACTCTCCCATGTGCACTCTTCCATGGCTTGGTTTCTCCACAAAACTTTAACCATTGGTATCTCCTTGTTCCTTAGCTTCTTAACCATTCGATCTACAATAGAAATTGGGATTTCTTCATATGACAAATCCGGCTGAAGATCCACTTCCGGCACTTAAAGCACATGAGAAGGATTGGCAACATATTTCTGAAGCATCGATATATGAAATACCGAATGCACCTTATCCATGCTAGGAGGCAAAGCCAACTTATATGAAACCTCCCCAACCTTGCTCAAAATCTCAAAAGGTCCAATAAATCTTGGAGACAGCTTGCCTCTCTTGCCAAACCATAGAACTCATTTCATTGGAGAGATCTTTAGAAACACAAGGTCTCTAATAGAAAACTAAAGATCCTTCCTCTTCGGGTCGGCATAACTCTTTTGGCGACTGAAAGCTGTCTTCAATCTTTCTTGGATCAATGGAACCTTCTCTGAAGTATACCTTATTAATTCCGGTCCTTCAATATGCTTTTCTCCAATCTCATCCCAACACAATGGAGATCTATATTTTCTTCCATACAAAGCTTCATAAGGAGACATTTGAATTGTGGAGTGATAACTGTTGTTGTAGGCAAATTCAATCAATGGCAAATGAGCATCCCAATTCCCTCCAAAGTCTAGAATGCACATCCTCAGCATGTCTTCTAGAGTTTGGATGGTCCTCTCTGATTGTCCATCTGTTTGCGAATGAAATGTTGTGCTGAAATCGAGCTGAGTACCCAGATATTCTTGCAATTTCTGCCAAAATCTCGAGGTAAACTGAGTACCTCTATCTGATATGATTGAAATTGGTACTCCATGAAGTTTAACAATCTCATCCACATAAATCTGGGCATACTGAGAAACTCCATAGGTTATCTTGACTGGTAAGAAATGGGCCGACTTGGTCAATCTATCCACAATGACCCATATCGAGTCATAGCCTCTTGAAGTTCTTGGCAATCCAACTACAAAATCCATAGTCACTCTCTCCCATTTCCATTCTGGCAATGGCAACTCTTGGAGTAATCCAGATGGTTTCTGATGCTCAAACTTGACTTGCTGACAAGTTAAACATTTGGCTACATATTCAGCCACATCTCTTTTCATCCCACTCCACCAGTATGAATTCTTGATATCATGATACATCTTTGTTACATCTGGATACACATTATACTTGGCATGATGTGCTTCCTTAAAAATCATATCTTTCAATCCATCAACTGCTGGAACACATAGCCTACTACCTTGCCTTAACAAGCTATCAACCACATGAAATCCTGGAGCTTTTTCTGATCCCACTTCTTTCTTTATCTTCACCAACTGAGGGTCTCTATCTTGAGCTTCTCTAATTTGATAAATGAGAAGTGGCTTGACTTGGAAATATGCCAAAAGCACTCCTGACTCTGACAATTCCCAACTGATTCCCATATCATGCAATCCTTGCACTTCCCTCACTAGGGACATTCTACTCACTTGAATATAGGATAAGCTCCCCAAAGACTTTCTGCTCAGTGCATCCGCTACAACATTGGCTTTCCTTGGGTGATATAAGATTTCACAATCATAATCCTTAAGCAATTCAACCCATCTTCTTTGCCTAAGATTAAGATCCTTTTGCTCAAAGATATACTTCAAACTTTTATGATCTGTGAAAATCTCACACTTTTCACCATACAAGTAGTGTCTCCAGATCTTCAATGCAAACACTACTGCAGCCATCTCCAGATTATGAGTTGGATAGTTCACCTCATGCTTCCTTAACTGCCTCAAAGCATAAGCTATCACTCTTCTATGCTGCATAAGCACACAACCAAGCCCCACTCGCGATGCATCGCAATACACCGCATATCCTACTTCACCCGATGACAAATCTAACATAGGTGCCGTGGTGAGATAAATCTTCAACTTCTAGAAGCTTTCTTCACATGCATCTGACCAAAGAAATTAATTAATTATCTTAGAGTCTCTATTCTTAATTCCCAACAACAATTTTATTTGTCTCTTAAAGAAAATCTGCATTTAATTTTTGGAGTTACTGTTTATGTTACTATTTATGACAGCCTCAACATTCTGATTTCTCCCACATTAATTACCATTAATGACTTTAGATTACCTGCAATAAATTATGCATACCCAATATTAATTATCCTAACCCATAGACTTAAATAAATCTAAAGAAAATAATTTAGGAATAAAATTTACCTTAGTTTCTTCAAACTGAAATTCCTGAGATTCTTGCTCAAATCTGATGATTTCTGCCTTAATACAGAATAATCTAGAAGTCTAATGCATTAATTTGAGTATTAATGCCTCTTCGCCTCTTCGTGAACTGCCACTTCGCACATTCCCTCTTACCATAATGCCTCTTTGCATAATGCCTCTTTACCAAATCCTCTTCGCCAAACTCTCTTCGCCAAACTCTCTTCGCCAAACCTCTTCGCCAAATCCTCTTCGCCGAACCTCTTCGCCAAATCCTCTTCACACATGCCATCTCGCATATGCCTCTTCGCCAATTGCCACCTCGGCTATCTAACTTCGCCACTTCGCATTGCCAGCTCGCAAAATGCCACTTTGCATTTTGCCGGCTCATCACACCAAAATTTCTCTAAGTTAAACCCTTTTCTGAACATCTCACACTTAGCCAGCTCGCAAATGAGTTACAAATATCCAAACTTACTAATTATTTGTGTCACTTAAAATAAACATACAGGGACACAACATATCAAAATTTCAAATCATAAAGACTAACACACAAATCATGGTGACTATTCAAAAGTTACCCAAACTTACTGCCTCAGAATCTCTCCAAATAGTCCTGATAAAAACCACTCTCCATTGAGATATACCTATCCAAAAATTCTGAAATTTTATAGTCATTATCACAGCATACAAATAAACATTTTTCATGTTCACACCTTTGGCTAAATCTATCTCAATCATTCCCAGTAAATTCAAACAAACAGTGACTTCCTGCAGAAACACTCAACCAGACCAGCCTTACTCAAATAAATATAACTAATTATTTACACAGAATTCTGCCAAACTATTTTACATAATTATATTTAAGACATAAACTCACAACTTTCATGTTTTACACTTTATCAAATTATGTCTTTAGGATCATGCAATTAATCTCAGAAAATCCTGCAACTGCAATAAATCAAAATTTTCTGAAATCCTCAAACATTCTCATTTGAAATTAATTAATTTTTCAAACATACAAAATTAATAAAAACACTACAAAAATGGTAGATATTACAATTTCTTTCAAAATTGATAGCGGATAGATTCAAGGCAAACTAGATTTTTATAAAATTCATTGTAATTTTTATTTTTATTGTTTTTTAAATTTTTGTATTTTCAAGTTAATTTTGTAATTTATAAAATATTAATTTTTAGCTTAATTAAATTAATTGTTAATTCATTTTATTATATTTATAATTATCTCTTTTATTTATTTTTTATGAATGGTTAAAAATAAGAGTGATAAATAAAATCAATTAAGCCCAGTCAAAACACAAATCAAATTCAGTTTTCATTTTCACAATTAATTTCATCTTTCATTAATATTCATAAATAATCCTGTAAATAATCATCATTCTATTTAAAATGAAAATAAATAAATTTTTATTGTATAAATAATAAAGGAAAAAATATTTTTAAAGCAAATTTAATATTTTGAAAATTAACGTAGGGTGCCCAATACCTTCCCTAAATATTTATGACACTCGAACCTAAACTTTGGTTTAACAGACTAAATTTTTAAAGGTTTTCGATTAAACCTTTTAAAATAATTTAATTGGTGGCGACTCCATTTTTATTTTTAATAATAAAAAAAATTAAGTTTTATTTTTTGCCATTCCATCGCAGCGTCGTTTAAAAAACGTTGTGATAGTTAAGTTTGAAATTCATCTTTGTGATGGGATTTCGGCATTTAGATTGAATCGTCAAAACAATATTTTCTTTAAGAAATAATAATAATGAGTAATCAATAATTAACCCATGAGAAAATGGAAACTTACACTGAATTGGGTTTGATTTAAAATGGGTATTCCGCTGATTTTGGATTCCTTTAATTTATATTTTTTTTTTGTTATTTAAAAAAAGGGGAGACATGTTGTTATGAAATTTGGGATTTGAGTTGTTGAATCTGTGATTGGATTCGGTGAGTTTTTGAAATTATTGAATATTGAAAATGTAATTTTTGAATTTGGGTTGGATTCATGATGGTTTAAAAAAAAGTTCAGGGCTGTGATGATGACCAGACCCAAAATCAATTAACAGAATAATTAAAATAAAGAAAAATAATTTTTGATGGGATAAAATTAAATTAAAATCATTAATTTTGGTTTGGTTTGAAATGGGTAACCTTTATTTAAGATAAGTTTAGTTATGGTTTTATTTCTTTTATGCAAAATTAATTTAATTAATTCATTTTTTATTTACCAACATCAAAAGATAGTTTTAATTTTAAATTTAAAAATAATTAGAATTCAAATAAAGGTTATCCAATTTTGAACCCTAAAATTAAAAGATTTTAAATTAAATTTGCAGCTAAAGTCATTAATTTCTTTTAATATTTTCTGACAAAAATAAATCTGACCCCTTAAAATAAATATAATTTATCTATAAGTTTTTTATTTTATTTTCTGGTTTTGTTGCTTTTTTGTGTGTTTGTTTTTTTAGTTTTGCAGGGTTTATTTTTTTCAAAGTTAAAAGCGGATAGATTCAAGGCAAACTAGATTTTTATAAACTTCATTGTAATTTTTATTTTTATTATTTTTTAAATTTTTGTATTTTCAAGTTAATTTTGTAATTTATAAAATATTAATTTTTAGCTTAAGTAATTTAATTGTTAATTCATTTTATTATATTTATAATTATCTCTTTTATTTATTTTTTATGAATGGTTAAAAATGAGAGTGATAAATAAAATCAATTAAGCCCAGTCAAAACACAAATCAAATTCAGTTTTCATTTTCACAGTTAATTTCATCTTTCATTAATATTCATAAATAATCTTGTAAATAATCATCATTCTGGTTAAAATGAAAATAAATAAATTTGTATTGTATAAATAATAAAGGAAAAAATATTTTTAAGGCCAATTTAATATTTTGAAAATTAACTTGTGGGATGCCTAATACTTTCCCCATATGTTTGTGACTCTTAAACCCAAACTTTGGTTTAACAGACTAAATTTTTAAAAGTTTTCGATATAGCCTTTTAAAATAATTCAATTGGTGGCGACTCCATTTTTATTTTTAATAATAAAAAATAAGTTTTATTTTTCGCCATTCCATCATGGTGTCGTTTAAAAAATGTTGTGACAGTTTGGTGACTCCACTGAGGACAAAACTTTTTCAAAAGAGAGTTACATCTAATTTTCAAATTATTATTTTGGCCTAAAAATATTCTTATTATTTATATAGTGCAAAACTTATTTTCCTTTTAACCAATTTTTTTTTTATTGTATTTATATAGTGCAAAACTTATTTTCCTTTTAAGCAATTTTTTTATTTTATTTTGCATCATATTTAATTTGTAGCATTTATGCTATTTTACATTTATATTTTCTTTTTGTAAGTAGTATGGTTTCGAGTATAATTTAAGGATATATTTTAGAATAGGTCACTGATTCTTTGCACACACTTTTAGCCCTATACCCGGGCGACTTACCTTTAGAATTAGAAGAAGGTAACTAGTAGTACCTGTGAGACTTTGGTCTTCAACAGTATCCACGAAAAGCCTTCGCTCAGGTTGAAATTTATTTCATCTGTAATAGTATCTGTGTGACTATGAGCCTCGACAGTACTATAAGGGTGGAATAGAGTCTTACTACTTGTTAGTAAGAGCAATTTGGGGACCTTTTTATCCAATTAGGAAGAATAGAACTAATACTTGACCCTGCACCGTTGAATCCTAACAATAGAAGCTCACCTTTAGAGAATGACCTTTAGGTAATGTCAGCAACTTAGTTCTATCCTTTTACCCCAGAATCTCACATCAAAGGGGGTATGTGTCCTTACACTTTACTTAATCATGCTGCTGCAATTTCTTGTTTTGGTAAGATTGTTCTTTTTATACTCATTTATTCTATTATTTTAAGAAATTAGGCGATTCAAAGATTAATTAATTGAAAGAAATTCTCCTACTTTGATGAATTATTTTATTTAGTATTCTTACTTGAATCCCTATATTTCTTAGAATTGTCTTTTAGGATAAATGAGTTAATTTTTATATTATGTATATATGCTAACTTTGTGCTTTTATTGATCTTACACTTCTTTCAAATTGGGTATATTTGTGTGACGAAAAATTGGTATCCTGGAGAAATCATGATATCACCAGAGGAAAGTGAGGAATCTGGATTATGCTCTAAGTTGTGGAATCAGATTGCCAATGTGTCAGAGGAGGTACAGAGGATAGAGGGGGATACACTACCAATGAGTTTTCAGAGTCAACTTCCAAAGAAGGCCAAGTTTTCTTTACACAACAGTAATATTATAGCTTTATTCGAGTGTTGGGAGAAATTATCGACCGAGGTCAGGTTGGAATTTAATCCAAATATGGGGATATTGCCAAGCTACTACATGTCAAAGTAAGGGATGAGGTGTTAGAAATATTATTACAGTATTGGGATCCAGAGTATAATGTTTTTACCATTAATGACATGGATACTACTCCGATGTTGGAAGAGTATGGTAGGATTTTACAAGTACCATTCACTGATGAAAGACAAATATATTTGGTTTTGGAAGATAATAGGCCATGGAGGAAATATGCTAAATTGGCACAAATCACAGAACAAGAAGCTAAAGAGACACAAATACGGGTGGGAAAAATTGAAGGCTGACAATGGTCAAATTTACATCATATTTTTGACATGCATATGGCCGAAGGAAAAATGACTATCTGTTCTAGAATCTTGGCGCTTGCTGTTTATGGAATGATGTTGACTCCAGGACCAATTAATTTCATCAGCAGCGAAGTAGTTCGTTTCTTTTCCTTTATGGATTATGATCATATCAACCCTATACCGACAATTTTGGCTGAAACCTTTTTATCCCTGAGTTACTATAGGAAAAATGGTGGGAGATTTTTGGGTTGCAAAGAGCTATTGTATATATGGGCATGGGACATTTCTTCCTACAAAGCACTTGATTTTGGTCCTACGATTCGGAAAAAGGTAAAGTGTTAAATGAGGTAGTCTTGAATATGTCAATCTCACAACTGAAGGAAAACATCATAAAGGTCACAAGTAAGAGCTTTGAGTGGAGAGCCAAATGGATGCCGGTAAAGCCATTCATTCTGAGAACCAAGAATTACCCTCTTGTTCCATTAATCGAAATACGAGGATATATCAGTTACGCACCATCTATGGTATTGCGACAAGTTTTTTGTTCGTAGTACATTTCTCAAACTAAAGGATTGGGAAAATTTCACTTTTGGTTCCGAACACACAAGACTAAAAAGAAAGTAAAGGCAGATTAGGGGGATGGGTTACTCTCTGTAGCACAAGAGAAACAATTATTGAAGGAGGCTCGGAAAGCTTGGAAAGATTTAATTATAGGCCAAGGATTTACACGCCAGGGTGAGACCACTATTGGATATCCGACTTGGCAGCAAAATAGGGGAAAAGGTCTTAACCTCCCAGATCTTGTAGAAGATATCACCCCACCAAAGGTCAATTCGGTAGAGGATTATTATGAGGAGTGCAAGCAGCGACAATTGAAGTTACACCAAGACTTGGTCGATTAGCTGACAGAGAGTCAAAAATAGAATTCAGAGTTATTAGAAAAAATCCAGCAATTACAATAAGAGACTGAGCGACTCAGACTCCAACATAGCCAATAATAGAACTTTTTAAGAAACCAGAGAAAGAGGGTATGAGAACTGGAAAAAGAAAATGATTAGTAGGGGAGTAAAGGAGGAATGCTTCGAAGGGATTTAGATAAGGCTTTATTTAATAACCATCAATTATCAAGCAAGTACAGAGATCTGCAAGAACAAAATATCGGTTTGGAAGAAAAGGTGTTAGAGAAAGGATTCCAAGTTGACCCCTTGAATTCCCAGCTCGATACCATTCAAAATCATCTGGTGTTTGTGAGGGAACAGCTCCGAGCTTTACAGCAAACTCATAGTTCTAGTCTAACTCAGCAGCATATACAGTGTTTGATTCAGGATGAAATAGAGCAAGCTTACGAAGAATGGACACTCGAGAAGACTGATTTAGTTAAGGAAAAAGAAGGGCATTATCAACAACTTCACTTGCGAGAAGATCAAATGATTTCCTTCAGGAATAATATGATTGTTCAAGCTAGGGGCCTCCTCCAACAATCTGAAGAAGTACTCATGTAGATCAACCCTTTGACTTAGGAGAAAGCTCATTTGTTTATATCTAGGCTTCTCAAAATATTTTCACAAATAGATAGGCTGAATATAGCATAGCATTGATGTAGTAAGAAGTAGCAAACTCAGTAAAAAGAAGAAATGTTTTTTGTTGAAGGTTAACTTGTGATCATTTATTCCTCGAAAGAATTTAATTTGGTCGTTATGATTGATGATCCAAAGATACCAATTTTTTTCGTCTATCAAATATCAAAGTCTCAACAGTATCCACCTTTGAGAATTTTTGCTGCAATATTTTAATTTTTATTACCAGATTAAAATATATGATGCAATATATATATATATGTGTGTGTGTGGAAAAAAACTAATAATATGAATTGCATGTTATGCACAGATTAATCAAAAATTGGTAGACCAAAAGCAAAGTCACGGATTGTCATTGCTCCTAATCGTACACATCGGACTAGATTAAAAATTCAAATAAAACACTAGGAAGAGATTGATGCTTTGAAAAATGATGTAGGAGACCTCAAAACTCAACTCGTTGATATCCATAGACTGTTAACTGATGTCTTACTCACATGGGACAATGCTTTACCAGCACCAAATACGGTCACTCAAGGAACTCCCACCCTTCATATTAAGGAGCCGATACAATCAGTTCTTATTTCCCTCAACCCCTACACTTCTTCAGGCACCACATTTGAGATAGGCGGCTCCTCAGGCACAACCAACGCCTTCAGAGCCCCCTTCAATCCATACGTAACCAACATAAATCTTGAGATTCCACAACTCGTTTATTTTGTATATGGAAATAGCTATATTCCTCCATTCACTTTCCCGGTGGTATCTCAAGGCATAGTCCATACCTCCCCCATAGTCACAGAAATGCTATACGGTACATTGGAGATAGACAGGAAGAAAGCCAAAGAGGAAGAGAAGTTGTCTTCCATTGAAGAAAGGCTCTGGGCAATTGAGGGTTTGAATTTGTATGGCTCAATGGATGTTTTTACTTTTAAGCTGGTTCCAGATGTGATAATCCCTAAGAAATTCAAACTGCCAGAGTTGGAGAAGTATACTGGCTCCACTGACCCCGTTTACACCTGGCTAGCTATGTCTCCAAGATGTTGATTGTCACTATCACGACCCGATCCTAGATCGAGCCACGATGGTCTTAGGGTGTGGGGGATATCGAGGTGATCGATACCCATAGAACCCATACATCAATCACTACAATGTAATCACTCATATCACAGCGGAAAATATTTATTGTCACGACCTAAACCAGGGAGCCGCAACGGTCCAAGGATACGGGATTCACCTGTGGCTACTGGTACCTCAATGAACCCCTATTACAAATCAGCTTATACTCATAAACCTTATTCATTTCTAGTAGTTCATATAACATACAAGTTCATTCATGATAAACCATCATACTTCATGCTAATCTCATGCATATACATTTAAGGTCCTATAATATATATATGCCAATGTTCTGCCAAAAATCTGACAGAGTCTCCTCTATATTTCTTAACATGTCAAACTTGCAATTTATCAATTAAATACTTCCAAATATCATTCCTCAACTCAACTCTATCTCCACATCAACAAACCATTCATATTTCAAAAATTCACAACATAAACCATCATCATTATCATACCTGCTTTAATACCAAACTGAGCAACTATATCATAATACACACATACATAAACATATACATATTAACCTAAATACTCATACTTTGGATTACAGTACCATGGAGCCACTAAACAAAATTTGGATCAAAGATTAACTTAGATTAATTACATATATATATGTCAAAATGTCCACGGCGAAGAAAGAGTAGCCTGTGGAACTCGGATCTCACCGTCGCCTGAAAAGATTTAAAACTGTGGGGGTGAGTATAAAATACTCAATAAGTAGTTATAACAAAAATACATGAAAATCTTATACCATTGAAGTTGAATAGGAACGTGAAATGGTTAGAAGCAATAATAGCAAAGGGATAGAGCAAATAGTACTGAAACATGTGGTAACAAGTGATGAACTATAAATGTAGCATATAAAATGTTCAAAGTATGGGGAATGATGATAACATGTAGTATGAGTCACATCACATGTGATACCACAAGTAAATAGGGTCAAATATGTCAAATATGCACAATTGTGCTATCAAGTATATATATAATGCAATAGCGCGTAACAAGTAAATACCTAAGAGTGATCGGCTCTTACGACTAGGGAATATAGCTCCCCTCCCTAGCAAGGGTTAAATAAGGTACCAGTGTGTACACGGTCAACAAAAAATCCCGCTACACCATCGTAGTAGCCCTGTTATGATATCATATGCAAAAGTCTCATATAATGGGTATAGGTTCACAAATATAGCTCAGTTTTAAACAACTCATTTTCATGTCACAAGTATCATATAGGTATGCTATCCAAAGTTAAGAAACGGGCCCGCCGGGGCCTAATTTCGATAGCGCAAATGGCATGTCACATTACGGGTCCGTTTTAGGATTTTTTTTTAGGTAGTTTTTGGTTCTCTATATTATTAGC
This sequence comes from Aleurites moluccanus, assembly GCA_948193065.1. Lineage (NCBI taxonomy): Eukaryota > Viridiplantae > Streptophyta > Magnoliopsida > Malpighiales > Euphorbiaceae > Aleurites > Aleurites moluccanus. The sequence continues at coordinate 10,268 of CANXYC012468905.1, read as the reverse complement.
ATATTTGGGTAGACTATTTGATATCAATTTAAAGCTTAGAGATAGGGAAAAAGATTGGGCCAGGTAACGGGTTAAGATAGTTCCTAGGTTTTGAATTATATCAGTCGGAAGTTTAGGACAGTTAAGGTTAGTTTAGAGGGTCATTTTAGGTGCCAATTGGACATTTCAAATAAAATTAGGGCTTTTATGTATCAAATCAACTCAAATGCATATGTTATGCTATATGATGTATAAATGCAATAATTGGATATAAAAACTTACTTCCAAAGCTTAGCCAAGGCGCGTAGCTCCTAGCTAGCCCGAAGACCCCCTAATGGTCGCAGTTACTACCCGACTTGTCCCTTCCTCGGGAGGCTCGCCTATATATATTTACTCTCTATAAACCTCAATTCATCACATATATATATAATACACATTAAATACATACATATACACAATCAATGGTCATATTTCCTTTCAAATGATAAATTTACCATTTTTGTACACATAGGCCATTCAGCCAAATCCCAACTTGGGCTATAAATATTTAAACCTCATTTCCTTTACACAACATATTAATTCACATATATATATAAACATATTAAAGCAAGTTTGGGCTTACGTTCAAGTCTAGATTTCATGCCAAAGTATTTTGAACTTCATAGGTCATAAAGACCTAAACTCATCTTAAACTCATTTCAAGGGTACAAATTTCTTCCTATTTGCATCAAACACCTATCAATTAAACATATTACACATATTAAACAAATTGCACACATAATCACCTTATAAACCCTAACCCTAGGTCAAAAGCAATTCGGCCTAAGAGGGTTATGTTACCTAAGTTTAGTTTTTCCAATTCAACTTTATAATTCAATAACACATCAATTTAACAATTTCAAGCTCAATTACACATAATCAAATCAAGTTCCCCATTTTTTCCCTAATTAGGTTCGCTGTCAAGGGGTTTTCCCAATTCCTTAATGATTCTTCCAATTACACCTACAATTGAACAATTCAAGCTACCAATTAAACATTCAAACATTCAATTTTATCAAAACCAAGCCAATTCTTCATTTTCCCCAAGCTAGGGCATTCGACCAACAAGGGGGTTTTCCTCCCTTCCATTTATTCTTTAATTCAAGGGTTCAAGTGTCCATTCACCATGTCAATTAAAGATTCAAACATTCAATTGCAGAATTTTACAAGAAATTCTCACACCTAACCCTAATTTCCATTCGGCTACAATGCCCCTATCAAAAATTGATATACAATATCAATTTAAACACTCAATTAACATCAATTGAATCCATTTAACAACATTTAAACAATCAATTGCTCCATTTAAAACACAAAATCATTTTCCCCCCAATTTTACCCATTCCATTCGGCCATCATTCACTTCCACCCATTTGATGTTTAATTCCTCAAACGAATCATCCAAATCAACATTTAAATGTCAATTAATCATTAAACAACCAGAATTTTAACTTACCTTAAGATTTCCTAATAATGGCTGAACCCTAGCTCCTCCAATGTCTCACCCATTTGAAAATTTGAACTTAGCTTGAAGAAATGGAAATTATTGATGATAATCTTCACTTCAACTTAAAAAAATTTCTCCAAAACCTTAGTTTTCCTCTAATGGCCAAAACCATGAAGGAGTTTTCTTCTTTTCTCTTGGTTGCACACGATTTTCTTGGTGGAAAAAGCAACATGCAGAATTCTTTTGATTATTTAATGAGTTAGTGGAATTTTTCTACCAAATCCTATGCATTCAATCTCATAAAGTGTACTTTGAAACCTACACATGCATTCCTTGGATAATAATGCATAAATACTTTGTTTCATTGAATCATGATGAGTGAAATTACCACTGCACTCGCTAAGTTAAATTTTTTCTTGAAATTGAGTCCTTTTCAAATATCAATTAAATCCCTAAATTTTATTTCCTTTTTCAATTAAGTCCTACTATTTTTGTAACCTAATTTGGCTATTTTATTTTATTTATTTATTTTATTATCATTATTTTACTTTATACAAACAATCAATTAACAATCACATACATATGTAAGTACATCAAAATAATTTCTAATAAATTAACAAAAATTTCCCGAAGGTGTTTATCTATTCTAGGCTCGGTTGTGACTTGGTGTTATACATATCTTACCCAACATCAATCACATAACAATATATATATCCATGCACTCACATAAATACTATTCATTCTGCCACTCTATCATTCATTCTGTAACTCTCTGAAAATACCATAATCATATTATTAATAACCTCCAATATTCCCATACATACATGTTCATACTTTTAACTATACCATACAAAACCCATGGAGCAGCTAGGATATGAACATATAAAAATAATATAGTGTTCATAATATTACACTGACACAAGATCTGCAGAATCCATAGAGAGCCAAAAAAGCTGGGATACCTACCTCCTACTCTGCACCTGAGAGGGTAAATAGTGAGAGGGTGAGTATATAAGATACTCAGTGAATCTAACATGCATCGACCAATAAAATGGATAATGGAATATCAATAAGCAGTAAGCAGATGACATAAATGAATCAAACTGCCAGAATATCTGAAATACAGAATCAAGTACATAATATGACTGTAAGTAAGCAATCACATTCAAGAAGCACATATCATATGGAAAAGATGAAAATGACAGATATAGAGCTATGAAACTCCTAGAAATGTGCTAAGCACAAATCACTATATATGTATATAAATATAACATAAGACAGATCGAGTCTTATGACTAGGACATCCCTTCCTAGTACAGGGTATCAATCAATACAATGTGCACAAGGATGACATCATGAACTCACTACCCTGTCAGAACGGCAGCTCTGTTAAATCACCTCGGAGTCAATAGAAGTGATAAACACATCAATAGATACCATTTCAAAATAATGGCATCGGCAATATCAATAACTCATTAGAAACCAATTAGATGAGCATAAAGTCAATAAGACATCAATAATAATTGATTAAACGATGACCAAAAGTGGAAACAAATATAATGTGGTCATTTGCGGCCAAAAAGTTGACGCAATTGGCATGCCATTATCGCTGCCGACGGTGACATTCAAATGGTTGGCCTACGGATTTTTAGGCATGGTTTTGGTACAATATCGACATTGTCCCAATTATCAACAAATATACACATGGAAAGCAATTTATAGGCAACAACCACAACTCAATAATCTTCAACAATTGAATCAAATATGTATGGAAAAACAAGCCAACAAGCAAGAACAAAAATTAGACATTTTGCCCTAAAGTGGTTCGACCACTTTAGGGTTTTCACAAATGGATTCCAATTGCTATTCTAACAATTTAGGATTGTAATTTGATGCATATTAAGATCATCTATTACTCCAAATCACCTAACCAACTTGCCTTGCTACCAAATTCCTCAATTGCTCACAATAGGCAAAATCGGCAACTTCCTCCAACCGAATGTTCTACAACAATACGAACATAAATTAAACACCGATAAATACCCAATTGACTTATTCTATTGCCAATTTACACATCCTAACTCATATACACAAATTCATTTCATACAACTTTGAATTAAGATTTGGAAATTGGGCAAAATTGTTTAATGCATCAATTGATGCAATTAAACCATTTACCCAATCCTAACAACATCTAAACAACCTAACTAAACCATAAAATCAAACAAATAAACAACTTACGCCAAAAACCCTAAATTGATGAATTCCCCAATGGTGGAGTTTTTCAATTTCCTTGAATTTTCATGGTTGACTTTGGTAGAGAATTGTTTGTATGGTGTTTAATTCAAGTTTCCAACAACTTTTCTTCACAAAATCATTGAAAATTTGAATTGGAATGGAAGAAAGAAACTCACGGATGGGAGGAGAAGAAATGGCAAAAAAAATTTCTAAGTCATGCTTATATAGTAAGACAAAAATGGCAAATTTCTCTTTTGGTCCTCCAACTTTCCAAAATTTGCTTTTGGTACTTTTTTGCTCGGTAATTGGAATTCAAAGTGAATGTTCAAACATCTTATTTTTATTAATATTAATTAATAAAAATAGTTTCAGAGCCGTTATGAAACTCAGATTGCCGAAATTCCACTATTCCCCTAAAGTACCCTTTATTTACGGTTTTGCCATCGCTTACTTTATCAGTGTTCTTAAATATTTTTACCTCTTTCTTTTTACTGTATTTATTCATGCATATACATAATCATTTATGCTCTTACCAAAATCAGAAATTCATCAGTCGACCGTTCTGCTATTTTTCTGCAGTGATATCGGTACCGACGATTTTCGAAAAATTTTCTTGTTTTCGCTCTAACTGAGTTTTTAAAATTATCGTTAGCCGTTTCGATAATTTTAATCCACATACTGAGAATTTATTTCACAAAAATGTGATATGCATATATATAGGGTATTACATTCTACCCTCCTTCAAAAAAATTCGTCCTCAAATTTAAATACACATATACATATATATACATCTATATACATCACTAATGGAACAGGAATGGACATTTGTCCCTCATGCTCTGCTCGCTTTCCCACATGCACTCTTCCATCAGCTGATTCCTCCATAGCACTTTAACCATTGGGATTTCTTTGTTCCTCAATTTCCTGACTTGTTTGTCTACAATCTCCACTGATAGCTCCTCAAATGACAAGTCTTCAGTAATCCCAATATCCTGCACCTCTAATACATGTGATGGATCAGACATATATTTCCTCCACATAAAAATATGGAACACTGGATGAACATGGCTCAAACTAGGTCGAAGAGCCAATCTATAGGCCACATTGCCGATCCTATCAAGTATCTCAAATGGGCTTACAAATCTTGGTGACAACTTCCCTTTCTTCCCAAATCTCATAACACGCCTCATCGGTGAGATCTTAAGAAAGACATGGTCACCAACTGTAAAATGCACATCCTTCCATTTTGGATCAGTATAACTCTTTTGTCTGCTGAAAGTGGTCCTCATCCGATCTCTAATGATAGGAACCTTTTCCATCATCTCTTTTATCAACTCTGGTCCCTCTATCTGTCTCTCTCCTAGTTCCACCCAACACACTGGAGATATGCATTTCCTACTATACAGTGCTTCATATGGAGCCATTTCAATAAAAAATGGTAACTGTTGTTGTAAGAAAACTCAATCAACGGTAGATACTGATCCTAGTTTCCCTTGAAATCCAAAACACATAGTCTTAACATATCCTCCAAAGTCTAGATGGTCCTTTCTGACTATCTATCGGTCTGTGGATGGAAAGCTGTACTGAATCTCAACTGGGTACCTATAGCTTCCTGGAACTTCTGCCAAAATTGAGAGGTAAACTGTATAGCCCTATTCGATATGATCATCACTAGCACTTCATGAAGCCAAACTATCTTATCCACATACAACTATGCATATTAAGCTACAGAGTAAGTAGACTTAACTTCCAGGAAATGAGCAGACTTTGTCAATCGATCTACAATAACCCATATGGAGTCATAACCCCGTGTAGTCCTCTGTAAACCGACCACAAAATCCATAGTAATCTACTCCCATTTACACTCAGGTAACTCTATCTCCTAAAGCAAGCCAGACGGCTTTTGATGCTTAAACTTAACCTACTGACAGGCTAAACATGAAGAGACAAACCGAGCTACATCCCTCTTTATACCAGACCACCAATACACATCTCTCAAATCATGGTACATCTTGGTAATCCCAAGATGTACACTATATGATGAATACTGAGCCTCTATCATAATCTGGTCTCACAACCCATCAATATCAGGTACACATATTTGTCTCCCACATTTCAATAACCCATTATCTACTGTGAACTCTGTTGCCTTACCATTCAAAACATCACCCTTCAGCTTCAATAGATATGGATCTCTATCCTGGGCCACCTTAATGTCATCAATCAATAATGTCCTAACCTGAAACTGGGCTATCAAAGCCTGGTTTTGATATAGGGATCCCAAATCCAACTCTACACCCAAAATAGCTAACTCCTGCATCTCATGGATTAAAGGTCTCCTGACAACCAAGATGTGAGATAAACTAAACATAGACTTCCGGCTCAATGCATCAACTACTACATTAGCTTTTTCCGAATGGTAAAGGATCTCACAATCATAATCCTTTAGCAACTCAACCCATCTGCATTGTCGGAGGTTCAGATCCTTCTGCTGAAGTATATACTGCAAACTCTTATGATCAGTATATATCTCACATCTAGACCCATACAAATAATGCCTCCATATCTTCAATGCAAATACTACAGCTGCCATCTCTAAATCATGTGTCAGATAGTTCCCCTTATGTTTCTTTAACTATCGAGAAGCATAGGCAATCACTCTCCAAAGCTGCTTCAAAATACATCCCAATCCAATTCGAGAAGCGTCACAATACAATGTATACTTCTCTTCCTCTGATGGTAATGCTAACACTGGAGCACTCGTGAGGCAAGTCTTCAAAGCCTGAAAACTACTCTCACACTCATCTGTCCACAGATATCTCTCCTACTTCTAAGTCAGCTTAGTCAACGGAGCAGCTATTCTGGAGAAATCCTTCATAAACCTCCTGTAGTATCCTGCCAAACTAAGGAAACTATGGATCTCTGAAACACTAGAAGGCTGAGGCCAATTTGTCACTGCTTCAACCTTCTAAGGATCTACCATAATACCCTCCTCACTAATCACATGACTAAGGAAACACACTTTGGTTAGGTAGAACTGGCACTTAGACAACTTAGCATACAACTGATGCTCTTAAAGTATCTGCAATGCAATCCTCAAATGCTTTTTATGCTCCTCCTCACTCCTGGAATAGATAAGGATGTCATCAATGAACACTATGACAAACTTATCCAAGAATGGCCTGAAAACCCTGTTCATCAAATCCATAAATGCAGTAGGTACATTAGTCAACCCGAATGGTAACACTAGAAAGTCATAATATCCATACCGGGTCCTGAAAGCAGTCTTAGGTACATCATTCTTCTTGATTCTCAATTGGTGATACCCAGATCTCAAGTCAATCTTAGAGAAATGACTGGCACCCTATAATTGATCGAACAGATCATCAATCCGTGGCAATGGATATTTATTCTTCACTGTCATCTTGTTCAGCTATCTATAATCGATGCACATTCTCAATGATCCATCCTTCTTCTTCACAAACAAGACTGGAGCACCCCACAGAGAACTTCTTGGTCTAATAACTCCTTTATCTAATAACTCTTGCAATTGCACTTTCAGCTCTTTCAACCCAACTGGTGCCATTCTGTACGGAGGAATGGATATCGGATTAGTGCCTGAATACACCTCAATCTCAAACTCTATCTCCCTATCTAGAGGTAAACCTGGCAACTCATTATGGAAAACATCAGAGAATTTCCAAACCACTGATATCTGATTAATATCTACATAAATCTTTTGTACATCAATCATATGAGCCAAGTAGGCTGAACAACCTTTCCCTATCATTCTCCTAGCCTGGATAGCAGAAACAAAACTAATCCCAAATTCCCACTGATCACCCAGAAATTCAAATTCAGGCTGCCTCTCAGGCTAGAATCTCACCCTCTTTCTATAATAATCAATAACTGCACGATGTATAGTTAGCCAATCCATACCAAAGATCACATCTAACTCTAACACAAGGAGCTCAATCAAATCAACACGCAAAATATTATCATCAATCTCTATCACACAGGCAGGATAATAATAATCTACATCTACACTCCCTCCCATAAGAGTAGCTATCGCTAGAGGCACACTCAACAACTATCTCTCTTTATTTAACTTAGGTGCAAACTGTGGTGAAATAAAAGAGTGTGTAGCACTAGAGTCAAATAAAACATCAACAATCTCATTCTATATCAGAATAGTACCTGTGACAACATTGCCTGATCCATGTGCCTCCTGAGCATTCATAGCAAACACTCACTCTTGGCCTCTGCCTGCTGGGGCTTGACCACTACTAGATGCCTGGACTCTGCCTTTGCCCTTACCAGGTGCCTCTCGGGCCACATTCTGGCTCATCTGTACTGTAGGCTGAGAAACCATAGCAGATGGCTGCTGACTACTCTATAAGGGACATCTGCTAATGTAATGACCGTGCTGCCCACACTTCAGGCAAGCTCTTGACTGTCTACAACACTCTCCTCCATGCCTCTTGCCACAAAAATCACACATAGGTACAGTGGCCATCTGCATAGTAGTTCTAGATGAACCCTGAGAATAGCAAGGTGCAGACTGCACTGATGGTCCCCTACTCTGAACCCTCCTCCTCTAACTACCAGATGAAGGTCGCTGATCAAATCGAGGCACTGGCTTAATCTGTCTAGGTTAGGAGTTGCTCTCCCTTCGCCTACTCTGAGATCTTGGTCCTCTTTTCCTCTTCTAATCTCTCTTAGCCCTCTCGACCTTATACTTCTCTTCCATCTGAGTAGCTTTGTCGATAACTGTCGTCAGAGATGTAAAATCAGTAGCCAATAGAGCATTATGAAGCGAAGCATGTAATCCTCTCTTAAACCTGCTGATCAAATCGGCCTCAGTTGGAACCATGTGAGTAGCATATCTACTCAATTTGATGAACTCCTCTACATACTCCTCTATAGACCTGTCCACCTGCTCTAACTGTTCAAACCGAATTAGATTCCAGGTCTTCACTCCCTCAGTAATAAACTCGTCAATCAACCCCTGATGAAACTCATCACATGCGGGTGGCTGCTCACTATACAGTCTAGGCTCCATCCTCCTCGAAAACCAAGCCCATGCCTTCCTCTTTAACAACAACCCAACCTACTCTACAGCTCTAAGATCTGAATAAGGTAGTCTCCGAACTACCTTTTCAACCTCCTCAAGAAAATCCACTGGATCACTGCCTCTGTCTCCTCTAAACTCAGGCAAGTTTAGCTTCAGAAAGCTAAACATAGACACTCTGCCCTCATCAATAACTAGGCAGGCTCCCTGTATACTTGGCTCCCCAAGAACCACAGCTGGCTGTATAGGAGCTGGAGCAACTGACACTGTAGCAGGTGCAATAGGGGGTGGCACTGCTACTGGCACTGGAGGTGGTGGTACATTCTGTCTTTCCCGTCTCAACTCTGCTAGCTCCCAACACAGATCCATCATCCCCCTCATCATCTCATATCTCCAAGGGTCATTAGTCCTCTCAGTATCCCCTGTAGTTCGTCGGGATCTAGATGGTCCCTCATAAATAGAAACTTCCTGATTAGGGACTCATTAGAGGCCACCTCAGTCTCTCTGCTATCTCTGTCTCCATCATCAAACATCTCTATAAAACTGTCTGAAAATAGAACACGTACTCAGTATATTACAGAAGCGCAAAATACTTATACATATTTGAAGAATATAACAAATGACGATATAGGAATTCCTATGCTCCATGGTTCCCTTAGCTCTACCCATTCAGTACTTATTTACTATTCCTCAGAAACCTAGGCTCTGTAAACACAGGGCTCTGATACCACTTCTATCACAACCCAATCCCGGATCGAGTCGCGATGGTCCTAGGGTACGAGAGATGCCGAGGTGACCGGCATTCGTAGAACCCATACATCAATCACTACAATGCAATCACTCATATCGCAATGGAAAATACATATCTTACCCAACATCAATCACATAACAGTATATATATCCATTCACTTATATAAACACTATTCATTCTTGTAACACCTTAGCCTAAATCCTTATAGGGACCTTTAGGGAAATTATTTTTCTTTCTTTGTAATATGTTAATATGATATGTTTATGCATGGAATTTATATTTATGCATTTTATATGACCTAATTTTAGGCATAGAATTGTTTTAAAGTCAATTAGGACTTAATCGGGTAAGTTTGAAATTTTTGGTAATCGGGGGACTAAATTGTAATTTTGTAGTTTTTCGAGGTTTTATGAATTAAACAGTATATTTGAGTAAAGGAAAGAATAAAAGTGAATGTAAATGGTTTTATTTTATTTATTTGAGAATTGTATGGAAAAATAAACCCAGTTGGAGACAATTTTGGGTAAACAGCTCAACGGAGGTGTTTGAGGGGTTTCGGTGTGAATTAAGGACCTTATTGTAATTTTACTGATAGTATGAGATTATAAGGTGTGTATGATCCTATGATAATAGTTTAGGCTTGATTAAATCTAGCCGTTGGATTAAATGATGGAAAATCGGACGGTTGGATCGATCGGGTGCATTTTAGCTATCGTAGGATCAATCTATTGGATTTTTGCCCT
>CANXYC012468667.1:0-10522 GCA_948193065.1 Aleurites moluccanus | reverse complement strand
GCCCCCAGTTCACCAAAAACTCAAAATTTCCCGATTTTGTCCTAACAGCCTTTAAACCACCTCTATGCCTAAAATTAACTCATATAACATGCATAACTATAAATTTCATGCATAAATACATAATATTAACCAATTCAAAAGGAAGAAAAAATTTATCTCTAAGTTCCCCTTAAAGGTTCCAATAGGGTTTAGGTTGAGGTGTTACAACAAGTGTCCTTTGAGGGTTGATCAACAGCCATCTGTTACGATTTCTCAGCCAGTGGTACAGGCGAGTCAGAACAAAGGCAGAGAGGCTTCAGGCAAAGGTAGAGGTAGGGGAGGACAAACTCCCAGTGGTAGTTAGGCTCCAGCTGGTAGGGGTCATATTAGAGTGTTTGCTATCAACACCCAGGAGGCCCAGAGATCTGACAACGTGGTTACAGGTACTATCTTAATTCATAATGAGATTGCAGATGCGTTATTTGATTCTGGTGCTACTCACTCTTTTGTGTCACCACATTTTGCACCTAAATTGAATAAGGAGAGGAGATTGTTAGATGTGCCTTTGATGATTGCTACTCCTATGGATGATAGTGTTGATGTTGATTATTATTACCCTGACCGTGTGATTGAGATTGATGATAACATCTTGCGTGCTAATTTGATCGAGTTGCCTGTATTAGAGCTACATGTTATTTTGGGTATGGATTGGCTTACGAGGCACCAAGCAGTTATAGATTGTTATCGGAAGAGGGTTAGATTTCAGCCTGAGGGGCAGCCAGAGTTTGAGTTTTAGGGTGATATTCAAGAGTTCCGAGTTAATATGGTTTCTGCTATCCAGGCTAGGAGGATGATTGGGAAAGGCTATTCAGCCTATTTAGCACATGTAGTAGATGTACAGAGGTCTTCTGTGGATCTTGATCGGATATCGGTAGTTCTGGAGTTTCCTGATGTGTTTCCTGAGGAGTTACCAGGATTGTCCCTTGATAGGGAGATTGAGTTTGAGATTGAGGTGCATGCAGGCACTGACCCTATATCTATTCCTCCACACATAATGGCTCCTGCTGAATTGAAGGAATTGAAGATACAGTTACAGAAGTTATTGGATAGAGGGTTCATTAGACCGAGCAGTTCTCCTTGGGGTGCACCGATACTGTTTGTAAGGAAGAAAGATGGCTCTTTGAGAATGTGTATAGACTATAAGCAACTATATAAGGTGACAGTGAAGAACAAGTATCCATTGCCTTGGATAGATGTCTTGTTTAATCAGCTGCAGGGTGCCAGCCATTTTTCGAAGATAGATTTGAGGTCTAGATATCACCAGTTGAAGATTAAGAAGGATGATATACCTAAGACTGCTTTCAAAACCCTATATGGGCATTATGAGTTTTTGGTGTTGCCATTCGGGTTGATCAATACACCAGCTGCTTTTATGGATTTGATGAAAAGGGTGTTCAGGTCATATTTGGATAAGTTTGTTATTGTATTCATTGATGACATACTTATTTATTCTAGAAGTGAGGAGTAGTATGTGGAGCATCTGAGGATTTTGTTACATATACTTCGGGAGCATCGATTGTATGCTAAGTTATCTGAATGCAAGTTCTAGTTAACTGAAGTGTGTTTCTTTGGGCATGTGATATGCAAGGATGGGATTAAGGTGGATCCTTAGAAGATATAAGCATTTGCTAATTAGCCTCAGCCTACCAGTGTTTCAGAGGTTGGTAGTTTTCTGGGTATGGCTGGGTATTACAAGAGGTTTGTGAAGGACTTCTTCCGGATTGCAGCTCTATTGACTAGATTGATGAGGAAACAGGAGCGATATGTATGGACTGATGACTGTGATCGCAGTTTTCAGACTCTGAAGTATTGCCTCACCAGTGCTCCAGTGTTGGCATTATCGGTAGAGGGAGAGAAATTCACGGTGTATTGTAATGCTTCTCGGATTGGATTGGGGTGTGTATTGATGTAGATTGGTAGGGTATTTGCTTATGCTTCTCGTCAGTTAAAGAAGCATGAAGCAAATCATCTGACACATTATCTGGAGATGGCATCTGTGATATTTGCATTGAAGATTTGGAGACATTACTTGTATGGATCGAAATATGAGATATATATTGATCGTAAGAGTTTACAATATATATTTCAGCAGAAGGATTTGAATCTTCGGCAGCGCAGATGGGTGGAGCTACTTAAGGATTATGATTGTGAGATCCTTTACCACCCGGGTAAGGCCAATGTAGTGGCTGATACACTGAGCAGGAAATCGATGAGCAGTCTAGCTCATATTGTGATTGGCAGGAGGCCATTAATCTGAGAGATGAGGGAGTTGACAGATTTGGGAGTGGAGTTGGAGTTGGGATCCCAGGATCGAAACCAGGCTCTGATTGCTCAATTTCGAGTGAAGTCACTGTTGCTTGATGATATTAAAGTGGCTCAGGATAGGGTTCTTATCTACTGAAGCTCAAGGGAAAGGTATAGAATGGGAAGATGACAGAGTTTATAGTAGAGGATGGGGTACTGAAATGTGGGAAGCGCATATGTTTACCGGATTTTGATGGGCTACGAGATAGGATTATGAGAGAGGCTTACTATTCTGCATACAGTGTACATCTAGGGATTACCAAGATGTACCATGATCTGAGAGATGTATATTAGTGGCCTGGGATGAAAAGAGATGTAGCTTAGTTTGTGTCCAAATGCTTAGCCTGTCAGCAGGTTAAGTTCGAGTATCAGAAGCCATCAGGGCTACTTTAGGAGATAGAGTTGCTAGAGTGGTAAAGTGAACAAGTGACTATGGATTTTGTAGTAGGTCTACTGAGGACTTCGAGGGGTTCTGACTCCATATGGGTGATTGTGGATAGTATGACGAAGTCTGCTCATTTTCTGGGGGTTAAGACCAGCTACACGACAGCTCAGTATGCACAGTTGTATGTGGATAAGATTGTGCGACTTCATGGAGTTCCTTTGATGATTATTTTAGACATGGGTACACAGTTCACTTCTTGATTTTGGCAAAAGTTTCAGGAGGCTATGGGTACCCAGTTATGGTTCAGTACTATTTTTCATCCACAAACTAATGGGCAGTAGGAGAGGACAATCCAGACTTTGGAGGATATGCTGAGATTGTGTGTTTTGGATTTCAAGGGTAACTGGGATTATTATTTGCCTTTGATAGAGTTCTCCTATAACAACAACTGCCACTATTGTATTGGTATGGCTCCATTTGAAGCACTATATGGTAGAAAATGTAGATCTCCAGTGTACTGGGTAGAGCCAGGAGAGAAGCAGCTTGAGAGACCAGAGTTGATTAGAGAGACTATGGAAAAGGTGCCTATGATCAGAGATCGGATGAGAACTGCCTTCAATAGGCAGAAGAGTTATGCTGATCCGAAGAGGAAGGATGTATATTTTGCAGTTGGTGATAATGCCTTCCTTAAGATCTCACCGATAAGGGGTGTTATGAGATTTGGGAAGAGGAAAAAGTTATCACCAAGGTTTATAGGCCCGTTTGAGATTCTTGAGAAGATTGGTAATGTGGCCTATAGATTGGCTCTTCCACCTAGCATGAGCCAAGTACATCCAGTTTTCTATATCTCTATGCTGCGGAAGTATATGTCTGATCCATCACACATATTGGAGGTTCAGGATACGGATCTCAGTAATGACTTTTCTTATGAGGAGCTTCCAGTAAAGATCATTGATCGACAGGTCAGACCGTTTCGGAATAAGGAGATCTCGATGGTTAAAGTGCTCTAGAGGAATCAGTCCATGGAAGAGTGTACTTGGGAGAGTGAGCAGGAGATGAGGAGCATATATCCATTCCTATTCCAGCAGTGAGGTATGTATTTATTTAAATTTAAGGACAAATTTATTTGTAGGGGGTAGAATATAATACCCTATAAATTCCTAACTCACATGCATGATTTAGTTCTCAGTATATGGTTCATAAGTCTTGAAGTGATGGGAAATAATTTTAGAGGCACAGTTAGAAAGCGAACTAGTTACTTTTCCGGAAAGTGGCGGTGTTCCCGACACCGTCGAGAAATTAACAGTCCGGTCAACAGAAGAATTTCTGAAGTTGACCTGGGAGTAAAAAATAACCATAAAACATGTGTAATTTTGGTAAAAAGAAAGAAGTGAAAATCATTTAGGAACACTGAAAAAGTAACCAATGACAAAATCGTAAATATAAGAAAGTTTAAGGTGAATAGTGGAAATGAGTCCGTCGGAGTTACAGAATGACTCTGAAATTATTTTTATAAATAAGTATAAATTAAAATAAGCTTATTGACTCCCCACTTTGGAATTCAAATCCTGACAGAATTGATAGAATAAATTACAGAAGATTTTGGACCAAAGTGTGATATGTAAAAGTTGGAGGAGTTAGTTGTAATTTGCCAAATTGTTTTTTTCTATTTATTTGATACTTAGAACAAAGCCATCAACTTCTTCTTCTTCTTCTTCTTCATAGCCGAACCTCCCTCCCTCCATTCTTCCTCCATTTTCTTCTTCATTTCTTATAAATTTCTTTAAGTAAATTGATGGAAAAGTTGAGTATTCACTTAGTTCTTTCCATCTCCATCATCAATTTATAGGATAAAGCAAAGGAAATCAAGGATTTGGTGGCTTTTTCATTTCGGGTTCATCGCCATATTAAGGTAAGAAGTTGTTTTGTTTGTTTTAATGGTTTATTTGGATGATTCTAAGGTTGAATTAGATGGGTTTTAAGGCTAATTGCATCAATTGATGCAAATTATTAGAAATCCCTAAATTCCTAAACCTAATGGAAGTTGTGTAACATAGCTATTTGATTTAGTGTTAGATTATGTTAATTGATGTTGGAATATATTAATTGGATGTGAATAGGTAACTAATTGATGATTGGTTTGGTGTAGAATTAAAGTTTTGACAAAGGTGTGCTATTTGGCTCCATTGGTGATTTTGGGTGAAATTGAATTTTCCAAAGCCATCTGGAAGTTTAAGTGAGTCTTATATGCATCCTTTGACGCGCGATTTATGTTGAAATTGAAATTGAAAACCTTGTGTTTGGCTATTGGAATTGGATCCATATAGTATTTTATGGTATTACTCCTAGTATAAGATTAGTTTCTTCATGATGATAAGTTTCGGTTATAGGATGGTGTACTTAATGGGCATGGGGTTGACCACCTTCTACTAGGGTACCAGGATTCTGAGCCAGATAAGTTAGTCTCAGGTTATTCCACCAGAAGGAGTTGTTTTCCCTACATCCGTGATTAATGTTGCGATGGTTCCAGCCATAATGAATGGTTGAAGGAGGTCTATCTGTTTTGTTAAACCTGCTGGTTTATCAGACAGGTCGGAGGGGTATGATGCTTGGTTCATTACCTCGGTTTGGCCTACTGAGAAGATTAGGCGATCTACCTTGATAAAGGAGCTAGAGGCAGGGATAAGGACGAATGATGGAGTTATGATTGCTATGGAGACATCAACTAGAGGAGTGATAGAGGTGATGGAGTCAGACACGGGGACTACTGACACTAGAGTGTCACGACCCGGTTTCCCGAACCGTGATGGTCCTAGGGCGCGGGAGATGCCAATGGCGACCAGCACCTTGTCATGACCCGGTTTCTCGGATCGCGACGGTCCTAGGGCACGGGAGTTGCCAATGGCGATCGACACCCATAGAACCCAGTATCATATGCACAATCTAAAAACCTCAATATATTATTCATTTATTAATTAATTACCATTCATTAATGTTAACCTGTCATACATTCTGTAATTATTCTGCATTTGGTTATAATCCTTAATTATCACAATAACATATCATGCATCATCACATAATATCATCAATATAATAATATCATCATCATATACATGTTCATTTCCTATCTAACCCGTACATACCCATAGAGCAGCTAGATAATGAACACTAAAAATAATAATAAATCATAATACAGAAATCCAGAAACTATACATCATAAATTGTAGCAGATATCCCAGAATGACAGAAGACAGGAATCTGCAATCTACTCTTCTCCTGAAATGGGTAAACAATTGAAACGGGTGAGTATAGATGATACTCAGTGAATTTATATGAATCACAATAAATAATAGGCATAAATAAATAATGGTATCAGTCAATGGAATAATAATATACAGTATGGTTATCAGGGTACAGTAATGCCAAAGAAATAACATATAGGCTCAGTTACATATGGAAGGACAAATAATGGGATAGACTGTATGAAAAGAAATTATACAATCTCCAGTCAGTCAATATGGACCATGTAGGTCTCCAGTATCAATGAGCATAAGGCTGATCAAGCCCTATGGCCAGGACCATAACCCCTCATAGCTAGGGTATCAGTAATACAATGTGCACAAGGTCGACAGTATTTCCCCACTACCCTGTCGGATCGGTAGCTCTGCCAAACCATATCAGGGTCAATAACGAGAGATACCATAAGCAACAATGGCATCCATAAAATAGTCAATACAATAACAATCAGTTTGGTATCAATCAGTACAGTATTCAATATGCTCATTGGCAATGCCATATACAATATACAATCAATAATAGTAAGTTTGGCAATAAGGAAAGGCATAAAACAAAAGTTGGTTCTATGGCCGAAAATGGTAGGTCAATTGGCGTGCCAATGTCGCTGGCGACAATTGACATTCAATTGGTAGGCCTATGGCATATAAACCAATAGGCCAATGACAAATGAACTAGGCATTTCATCGAACACTTGGTGGGCATACAATGGCAAGCCAATAGGTTTGGTTTTGATGCAAAATTGACTTGCCCATTCAAACCAACAACAAACCACATTGTCCAACAAAGCATAGGTATGAAAGAAACACAATTAAACAATGTTAAAATGGATCAAATTGGCAAAGGAAAATCAAAGGAAAAATAAGCAAATTCATAGGCATATTTAAGGCAAAAGGGTTCGGCCACATAGGGTATTTCACCAAAGGTTTTCAATCATCAATTTAATGATACAAACATGTTAAATGATGCAATGTAAACTCACCTAAGCCTCCAATTAGCCAATGCATACTCCGATTCCACCAATTCCACCGAAATTGCCAAAAATGCTTATTTTGAAAACCAACTTTGAGCAAACTCCAATTCTACATCAATTTATCCATCAATTAGCTATCCATTCATATATAATTAACCATTTCTAACATCAATTAACAATTCCTAACACAAATTCAACATATCAAATCTTACTACTTCAATTAACCAACACAATTTGGGGATTTCCATTCAATTGGATAAATTGGAGCAAAATAACCATAAACCCATTCAATTGAACCTAAATAAACTCTAAATCATCAATCAAATTAAACAAAACAACATTCTTACCTCTAAGTCACCAAATGGCCGAATACTTCTCTTGAATTGTCCTCTAAATCCTTAGCTCCAATCTACAATTTGATGATGGAAATGGATGAAACTAGATGAAAGCTTAAGTTTTCTATGAGATTTCTTAAGATTTGGTTAAGATTTGATGAAGAAATGAGATGGAAAATGGATGAAGATGGTTCGGCAATGCTAAAGAAAGAAAGGAAATGGATGAGTTGAATATGCTAAGGCAAAAATATAAAGAAAAACTATTTGGATAATTACAACTTAATCCCCAAACTTCCATCCATTACACTTTGGTCCTTAAATCTTCTGTAATTTATTTTGACAATTCTGTCAGGATTTAGATATCAGAGTGGGGAGTGAATAGACTTATTTTAATTTATACTTATTTATAAAAATAGTTCTAGAGTCATTCTGTAACCCCGGCCAACCACTTTCCACTATTCACCTTGAATTTCCATTTACTTACAAAAATGTCATTACTTACTTTTTTTCAGTGTTCCTAAATTACTTTCACTTCTTTCTTTTTACCAAAATTACACATAAATTATGGTCATCTTTTACTCCCAAGTCAACTTCAGAAATTCTTCCGTTGACCGGACTGCTAATTTTTTGACTGTTTCCGACACCGCCAGTTTCCGGAAAAGTTTCAAATTTGCTTTCTAACCGTGTCTCTAAAATTATTTTCCACCATTTGAAGACTAAAGGACCACGTACTGAGAATAAATTCATGCATGATAGTTATAATATTTTAGGGTATTACATTCTACCCCCTACAAATAAATTCGTCCTCGAATTTAAATAAGAAACATACCTCAATGCTGAAACAGGGATGGATATCTGCTTCACATCTCCTGCTCGCTCTTTCATGTACACTCCTCCATCGTCTGGTTCCTCCATAGCACTTTAACCATAGGGATCTCTTTGTTCCGAAGCTTTCTGACCTGTCAATCCACAATCTCCACAGGTAGCTCCTCATAAGACAAATCCTTATTGAGATCCACATCCTGAACCTCTAAAATGTGCGATAGATCGGATATATACTTTCGCAGTATAAATATATGGAAGACTGGATGTACGTGGCTCATACTGCGTGGAAGAGCCAATCTATAAGCCACACTGCCAATCCGCTCAAGTATCTCAAACGGGCCTATAAATCGTGGTGATAGCTTGCCCCTCTTCCCAAATCTCATAACTCCCCTCATCGGTGAGACTTTTAGGAAGACATGATCACCATCTGAAAAACTGTACAACCTTCCTCTTCGGATCAGCATAACTCTTCTGCCGACTGAAGACAGTCCTCATCCGCTCTCTGATTATAGGAACCTTCTCCATAGTTTCTCTGATAAGCTCTGGTCCCTCAAGCTGCTTCTCTCTCGGCTCCACCCAACACACTGAAGATATGCACTTCCTACCATGTAGTGCTTCAAATGGAGCCATATCAATAGAAGAGTGATAACTGTTGTTGTAGGAGTACTCTATCAGTGGCGAATAATAGTCCCAGTTACCCTTGAAATCCAGAACACACAATCTGTGCATATCCTCCAATGTCTGGATTGTCCTCTCTAACTGCCCATCAGTCTGCAGATGAAAAGCAGTACTGAATCGTAACTGGGTACCCATAGCCTCTTGAAATTTTTGCCAAAACTGAGATGTGAACTGTGTACCCCTGTCTGATATGATCACCAAAGGAACTCCATGAAGACGCACAATCTTATCCATATATAACTGTGCGTACTGAGCTGCCGTATAGCTGGTCTTTATCTCCAGAAAATGTGCAGACTTTGTCAACCGATCAAAAATAACCCATATAGAATCATATCCTCTCGAAGTCCGTGTTAGACCAACTATGAAATCCATGGTAACCTGTTCCCATTTCCACTTTGGCAGCTCTATCTCCTGAAGTAGCCCTGATGGCTTCTGATGCTCAAGCTTAACCTGCTGATAGGCTAAGCATTTTTACACAAACTGAGCTACGTCCTTCTTCATCCCGGGCCACCAATAAACATCCCTCAAATCATGGTACATCTTGGTAATCCCCGGAAGTACACTGTATGCAGAGTAGTAAGCCTCTCTTATAATCGGATCCCGTAGCTCATCACAATCTGGTACACAGATACGCCTCCCACATCTCAATACCCCATCCTCTACAGAGAACTCTGTCATCCGTCCACTCTTAACCTCTCCCTTCAGCTTCAGAAGATAAGGATCTCTGTCCTGAGCCACTTTGATATCATCTAGCAACAGTGACTTTGCTCGAAATTAGGCTATCAGAGCCTGGTTCCGATCCTGGGAACCCAAATCCAACTCTACCCCAAAATCTGCCAACTGTCTCAGATCTCTGATCAATGGCCCCAACCATAATATGAGTAAGACTACCCATTGATTTCCTGCTCAAGGCATCCGCCACTACATTGGCCTTAGCTGGGTGATAGAGGATCTCGCAGTCATAATCCTTCAGAAGCTCAACCCATATGTGCTGCCTCAGATTCAGATCTTTCTGCTGAAATATATACTGCAGACTCTTATGATCAGTATATATCTCACATTTCGATCCATACAGGTAATGTCTCCAAATCTTCAAGGCAAATATAAATGTTGCCATCTCCAAATCATGAGTCGGATGATTTGCTTCATGCTTCTTTAACTGACGAGAAGCATAAACAATTTGTAACACCCTAGCTTAAGGGCTTAGAACATAAGCTTAAAGAGGTAAGCCTAAGGGGGTTTATTATTTATTTGTATGTTATGTATGATGTATGATTTTGCTTAAATTGAATGAATATGCATGTTTTAGACAGTTTTACACATGTAAAAGTACATCAAAGACTGTTAGAAAGAAATTGGAAGAAACTTGAAATTTTGTGAACTGGGGGCAAAATAGTCATTTCGCACCCCTTGGAGTTCTTATGGAATTATCACCATATTTAGAAGTAGAAAATGATTTAAGGGAATGTAAATGGTGTTATTTAGTTTATTTGAAAATTTGGTGGAAAAATAAACCCGATTGAAAATTGTACCGGGTAAGCTCCTCAATTGAGGTGCTTCGGTTGAACTAAGGGAATTATGGTCTTTTCCTTTGAGGTATGGAATTATACTATGTATGCAACCTTATGACATTAGTTTAGGCTTGATTAAATCTAGCCATTGGATCAAATGATGAAAAAATGGACGGTT